>SPJY01032150.1:162335-246331 GCA_005191435.1 Raddia distichophylla | reverse complement strand
CAGAGCCTGGTATGAGAGGCTTAAGACCTACCTGGTGAGCAATGGGTTCCTAATTGGTAAGGTAGACCAGACCTTGTTTACCCGTAGGGTTGGCACTGATTTTTTTCTGGTGCAAGTGTATGTCGATGACATTATCTTTGGTGGTTCCTCCTCTGCTCTTGTTTCTGAGTTCTCAGAGGTGATGAGCTCGGAATTTGAGATGAGCATGATGGGGTAGCTCAACTTCTTTCTCGGCTTTCAGTTCAAACAAACACCAGAGAGAACCTACCTTCACCAGAGTAAGTACACAAAAGACCTGCTGAGTCGGTTTGCCATGTCTGATAGCAAGCCGGTCTCTACTCCGATGGCGACCACTTTTGCCTTAGGGCCCGATGAGAATGGTGAGCCAGTCGACCAGAAAGAGTACCGTAGCATGATTGGCTCCCTGCTTTACCTCACCTCTTCCCGGCCGGACATCCAGTTCGTTGTGTGTTTTTGCGTCCGCTTTCAGGCCTCACCTAGAGTATCTCACCTTCAGGCGGTGAATCGGATCTTCCGCTATCTCCGTGCGACTGCAGACTTTGGCATCTGGTTCTCTGCTGCCTCTTGTCTATCTCTCAGAGCCTTCTCAGATGCAGACTTTGCTGGCTGTAGGATAGATAGAAAGAGCACTTCTGGCACTTGCCAATTTCTTGGCACTTCTCTTGTTTCTTGGTCCTCTAGGAAGCAGATGAGTGTTGCGCAGTCCACTGCCGAGGCTGAGTATGTTACCACAGCTGCATGTTGCAGTCAGGTTCTTTGGCTCTGCTCTACCTTGAAGAACTTTGGGTTGGTTCAAGCAAGTGTTCCACTACTCTGTGACAACACCTCTGCAATCAACATTGCCAAAAATTCAGTGCAGCACTCTAGGACAAAGCACATTGACCTGAGATATCACTTCCTTAGAGACCATGTGGAGAAGGGTGACATAGTCCTGCAGTTTGTTGAGACCGACCGTCAGTTGGCTGATATCTTCACCAAGCCACTGGACAAGGCTAGATTTGAGGCTCTCAGGGGAGAGCTTGAGGTCGAGAGCTTGGCTAGCTTGTAGTCAGGGGAGCTTGGGCTACTTGTACTATATGTAATATATTATTTTCTCTTTTCCTGCATTTGCATTTGGGTTGCATTCGGGCTTAGATAAATTGTGTTTAGGCAGTCAGCACTCTTCATTTAGACTTCTGGCGTGCTGTGGCACGGACCTCTCATCTTGTGTTTAGGTTGCTATCATGCGTGATAGGCTTCCTTCTCTCCTTTGGCTAGTTTGATCCCACACAGTCTTATAGGTCTTTGGGTAGACAGGATCTGTGCCGTATCTCTAGTATCAGAGGTGTAGAGTTGTCTTTCCTTGTAAGTCACAGGCGGCAGATGAGAGCGAGTCTGAGCTTGAGTGGTTTCTGTTCCTGCCTAATTCTCTGTGGTTAGCCCAGTTGCATTTCCTTGGTTTTCCGACTCTCTATTTTCTTCCTGATCGTCTTGCATATCATTTTTGGGCAAAATATTGACTCACTTGTTGAGGGGGAGTTTCGGAAAATTTTGCATTAGCATAAAAACTTATTTTGCTTTAGAGTTTTGTCTATTATGCTTTTGGATTTAGGCTTTGCAAGATGCCGAGACTATTCACATTTCAGCTTGTGCTAGCTCGTTCAATTGGTGTCTAGTCCAAAAAATGACATTGCTTTTGGTTTTTTCAAACCTTCGATGTGGCATAAGATTTTCACTTTGTAAAATGTTGTTGCTTGATGAGGCGCTTGTTGTCTTCCTTTAGTCATCATTGCAACTTGATGAAATCTTTTGTTGGTCAAATCTTGATCTTGTAAATTGAAAAACCAAAAATACGCAATTTCAAGTTTTTGGAGAGTTCGTACCGGTTATCCTTCACGAGATGGCTTGCCACTGCACACAAGAGGCATGAACTTGAAAGGAAATCGGATAGCCAAGACGTGTGAATTCCTTCAGTGTAATGCTGGGCACCGTCGGTCTTTGGTATGAGGCTAGAGGCTCTCCCGTCTAAATTCATAAAGAATGCCAAACACACACAGGAGGAGAGTGACCTAGGAGGCCATTTCCAGTGACCATTGGGATGTGCTTCTAGCAATTGCTCTCTTTGAACCTATGGATGCATTCAAAAATTATTTGCAAGAAAAACAAAAAATGATGAAAAATGCTAGTTAGTTGAGCTGTCGATTTGAAGCTACTTTGCTTTCAACTGGTTCCATGTGGTGTTCTATCGAAGCCGTCTTGATGTCTTGTTCGGCCGCGGCATGTGGATTGTGATTTTCTCGCCACGTCTTCTAATATAAAAAATCGATTTACTAGCAGCCGTTGAACTTGTGAGCACCGAACTAAAATTGCATTACTTCGAGCATCTTTGCCATGTGCTTCACGTTCAAATGGATAATTTTCAAAACTCCCTAGGACTTGCATTTGCATTTGCATCATGCCTTGTGCTTGTTCCCTTAAATTTCTTGATGTCTATATTGCCAAAAAGGGGAGAATTGAAAAAGACATCAACATGCATTTCTGGAAAAAGGGAGAGAATTTTTTGGGAAGCTTTGACTTTCACGACTTGGAGATTTTGTACACATGTGTTCCTATCTTTTGCTCCAAGCGTGATTCGGCATTTCCAACATGCCTTGTTCGACAAATCCAAAAACTTCAAAATATTTTTGGAGGGTTTGTCAATATATTCATCAAGGGGGAGTGTTGAGACCCATGTGGAGGGTACCCCGGTTTGATGATTTATGACAAGATGGAATTTGAAGTGTTTTGAAGATTTTTTAATGTTGCATTTGTGGTAATTGCTGTGGAATTGGAACCGGACCATTGTGCTGAGTTTGGGCTAGGTAATAGTTTTGAACGGACGTGGTCCGGTGGAATTTGTTAAGCTGACACGTGGTGTGTTAGGGCTTGCTAATTGTGGTGTCACGAATGGATTATGATGTTGGTAATTTTGTGATGGGCTAACCTTGCAGAAGAGGTATGGTGTGTTGGTTTCGTGTATGTTTACCTCAGTGATGTAGGTATCGGCGGGTACGTGGCTGACGCTGAGCAGGGACAGCTAGAGGCTGGTGCGTCCGGAGGCGTGCAGACGACCGGGTTTGAGGACCTGGCGGTCACATGAGGTGGTGTACTCGAGAAGCTTCGACCATGGCTAGGGGAATGAGGCAGCTGGAGGCTGTTGCGTTGGTTACTTGGTGGCGAAGTTGATCTGTCCGGTGGGCGCAGGCGTGGGCTGGCCACCGAGGAAGCTGCAAAGATATTTTTCGAAGGAATATATGGAGAATATTCCCTCTCGGGAGTGTGTCTTGTAGTGTGTGAGTTGTACACCACTCATCCTCAAATGAAGGGTGGAGATGGGCTCTAGGGTTTATGACATCTCACCCTTGGGATATATAAGGAGGGGAAGGGCCCTTCCCTTCATCCCTTTGAGCTGAAAATTTTAGAAATAGAGAGGGTGAGTTGGGTGTGTTTTGGGTGGCACTTAGAGTGCTTGTGGCTACAAGAGTGTGGCTTGTAATCCCCAACTTCTATGCAATGAAATCATTCTTCTCCATTAGTATCTTGTGTTGATTTGCTCCGAGTTTTTCTTATTTTCGTTTTCCCTTTTGGAGCTCTTGTTTTGAGATGAATTTGGATGATTTCTAGCTGGTTCTTGATGATCTATGATGTCTTGAGGTTGGTAATATGATTTGACACAATCTTTGCAACCATATGAGATACAAGAGATCAAGTTCTTGACTTGTTGCAATCTGTCCAGAAACTTTCCTTCGCGCAGCAGTCAGTTAAAGATTTTTAGAAAAATCTAGAAAAATCATTTGGGATGATTCCAGTTGAAAAACATGCGTGATTCATATACCCATCTGTGGTAAAAATTTGAAGTCCACTGGTTTCTCCGTTTGGGAGCTATGAGGTCAATACCGAGCCCCAGACTTGTAGTCTCGAGTTCCTGATAGTTCTTGGTGCACGATTTTTAGTATTTTATATGAGTGGAGTTTGATGCTGAAATTTGGAGGAGAACATCATGACTCACCCACATGGGTGTAGAAAAAGTTTAAAAATTTCTGGAGCCTTCCAACAGCAGGAACCATTCTCTTCTTGTAAGACAAGTTTTCTGATAATCTGCTTTTTGTTTTTGGGAAAGTAACTTTGGTGTTTTGGCTTGATCACTTTTCTAAAATCAAGTTTTCAATTGATTCTTCTTTGTTTGGACACTTGACAAACAGGATTGTGACTCTAAAATCCCATATATTTCATGGCTCTCATGCACCCAAGTGAATGGTACATATAGTTGATGTTCGGGTTTTTTGGTGGAAACGTCCGAAAAATTTCGTAGCGTCTATTCACCCCCCCTCTAGCCGCCTAGCTCGGATCTTCAGCTTGTAAGCTAACCCTTCATCCTCTCTTGAATACTTAGGCTAGACAAGGGGTTCCCTCTCATGGGGTGTTGAGAGGTGGTGCGTGTGTGGGTTTCACATGTACTGGAGATTGGTGGCCACCGGTTAGTGTGGGCCTGGGGAATACAAATCAATCTTCCGATCCATCGTGTTCATCGTGTTCTTAGCTTTTCCATTTTCTGTGATTTTCGTGACTATTTTTCGAGGATTTTTGAGATTGCGATTTGGGATGGTTTGAGGACATTATTGGGTTGGATTTGCTTCTCCTATCCTCTCTCCACCTCCCTCTACGATTTCCCTCAACCTTGGTGCAAGATCCGTGCTCAAATCACCATGGGTGGTGAGCTCCTTGTATGCGCACAAAGGTGTTCGGTGAAATTCCCGAACGGGTCAAACGTGCTCGGATTGGAGTGAAACTTGGTGGGTGTGTTCACGGGTGTTCCTAGGGGTCCTTGTGTGAATCTTGAGTGTCCATCACATCCGGTTTTCGAATTTGGACAAGATTTGGTCAAATTGGGTTGAAATTTGAAAAAGTACCATTCACCCCCCTCTAGTGCCGGAACCTCGGTTCTTCAATTGGTATCAGAGCCTAGGCTCTCAAGTTCACAAATCTTAACCGATTTCTTGAGTTTTAGGCGATCTTTTGGTTTATGGAAAAATGAGAGATGGCAAGTACTCTTCCAAGCCACCCATCTTCAAGGGTGATGACTTTCGCTTTTGGAAATCCCGCTTGGAGGGCTACATCATAGCCCAACCAAGGATATGACATATGGGAGAAGCTCATGAGTCCCTATGTTGTGCCCGAGGCACCCACAGCCGAGACCTTGAAGGAATACCAGGCAAATGCTAAGGCTCGGAATTTTCTGCTTTCTGGAATTGGTAGAACCCAGCATGAGTTTGTTGATCATTTGGCTTCTGCCAATGAGATCTGGCAGTCCCTCATCTCTCGATATGAGGGTACTGAAAAGATCAAGTCGGCTAAACAGGATCAGGTCAAGAAGCAATACTCTCGCTTTGAGCAAGCTCAAGGTGAATCTTTGGAGGCTTTGTCTGATTGCTTTGCTAAGATCTTGGCGGAGTTGCGTTCCAGTGGTATCACTTACACTGACTCAGAAAACGCACGCCACTTCTTAAATGCCCTTGATCTTCGGATTTGGGATATGAAGGTCACTGCCATCCGTCAATCTGAGGACTTGACCAAGCTCACTTTGGAGAATTTGGTGGCAAACCTGAAAGCCCACGAGATGGAACACCGAAATGTTCGTCCTGCTCTCCAGACTACATCAACTGCATTGATTGCCGATCCTTCTTTGCGGCTTGTCGATGGCAGTTCAAGTGGCTTCTCTCTTTCAACGCTCGCTGAGCTACCTGATTCAGTTCTTGATGCATTACCTGAGGAGGAGCTAGGCTTGGTAGCTAGGAAGTTTGGGAATGCCTATTGTGAACCCGAGATTTGAACGTCACGTGAAATGATGAGCATATTGACCTTAGCATGTAATTAAAGAACATAAAAATGGCTAAAACTTGACTTAGTTTGAGTTGAGGTGTGCTAGGATGTGATCCACTAGAGAGAGAGAGAGAGAGAGAGAGAGAGAGAGAGAGAGAGAGAGAGAGCAAGTGTGAAAAAGGTGAAATTGAGATAGGAGAGTTTGGGTGGTAAGCCCGGAGTATCCGGATATAAAGCCCGGAGTATCCGAAGCAAAACAGAGAGGGTTCGCTCAGAGTATCCGTGGTGAAGCCCGGAGTCTCCGGGGTCAAAACCGGCGGGGCCCGGGGGGGGGGGGGGCAAACAGAGGCATTTCGACCGGATCGAGTATCCGGGATCAATACCAGAGTATCCATCCTCGGGTCCACTGTCAGCAGCAACCTTGCGACGCGATTTTGTGGACCTTCGCGGACTCAGATGAAAAAGTGTTAAATACCAAAGTTGAAGGAAATTTCATTGCGTATATTTTTCGTGTTGTGACTTTTTCATCTGAGGTCATATACTATTTTAAAAAATCACAAATCAATCTGCTGTCTAGTTTTGGACTCAATTTGATGCGAATTTGATATGGTTTTGATGTCGATTCATATACAAACTTTTTCACTAACTGTAATACCTAGCATGGGACTTTGCTAGGGTTATTTGGCTTGTTTGCTTGTCTTTGTTTGTGTGTAGTTGATGTTGGACCACGGCTCGGGCCTAGAGGGGGGTGAATAGGCACGAGGGTCTCAGACCCGATTTCTTGAATTTTTCCCCCAAGCTCTAGGCAAGACCGAAATCAACACCGGTAAGCGGCACAAGAAGCTCAAAGCAAAGAATGAAACAACAAATCATAAAAGGTACCATATCCAAGAATCATCCCTACTCTCTTCTTGTTCAAACACAAGGTAATAGCCTTCTCACTCCACAAGGGAAAATAGGCCAAGAAGGAGTCCAAGGGAGACAAGGAACTAGGTGCTCAAAAACCTTCCTTCACAAGTTCATAGGTCTACTCAAGAAGCAATTCAAGTTCTCAAATTGTTTCACCCAAGCATGTAGAAGGAGGGGAGGCAAAACGCAACTCACACAAAGACCTACACGGGTGAGGTGTTGCACCAACATCCCGTGGAACTACTTGCAACAAAAACTCAATTCACAACAAGATCTAGAGAGAGCTTGTGATGACCTTGAGGATGAACACGAAGAACATGAAGAACAAGAGATGAACTTGACACAAGATATTTTTGTGGGAATTTTCTTTTCTATTTCACTTTGGCCAACTAGCCATCCAACACTTACAACTCACACACTACAACTAGATGGGGAAGAAGTGAGGAGAGCACCTCTCCTCCCCTTCTTTTATAGCCTCAACCCCTCTCCAAGGGCAAAGATCTAAGTGCAACCCTAACTCCCTAGAGCCACTCATCTTTCAACCGATGGATAGGATTTTATCTAACCCAACCAGCTGTCCACCTTCCGCACGGGAAGTTACAATCTTGCCCTTAAATGGTTACAACCCACTAACACACTACCGGGTTCCTTCACTTGTACTCCTGACCCGCCAAGCTCCATCCGCAACCCGTATCTCCATGCTGGGTCCGTGTTGCTTGCCCCGGGTCCAAGGCGTGCCCATCACGTCTCCTCTACGTGCTCCAAGTCCCTGATCCGTCCACCCAGGTATCCGATGCAACGACCTCCCATCGTCACCGGAGTCCGGCCATGGCACGACCTCCCGAAACCTGCAAAACAAGTGGAGCAAAGACCAACACGACACTAGCACAAGGAATGGTCAGGGCTAGTGTTAGTAACCATAATATGAAATTTGGGATTGAATTGAAATCGAAATGATCTGAAATCACATTCTCCGGACGCGTCCGCAGAGCCTCTCCGGACGCGGCCGCTGACTGGCCGGACGCGTCCGCACGCTTCCCGCCAAACACTGTTCATGTACGGTATTCATCTCCCACGCAATCTCGTGAGGACACGTCATCGCTTCGTGTTCGCTCGATCCACCAGACGCGTCCGCTCAGGTCACTCTAGCGTCCGGCAAAGAGCATGTTTTGGGGTCGAGCTCTCCGGACGCTGTATTTTTGCGACCGGACGCGTCCGCTGGACTGCGTCCGCTCGTGGCCGGACGCGTCCGCTGCCATGTGTTGGCTTGAGATTTAAACAGAGACTCACTTCTCCTTTCCTGCGCGAAAACTCCACTCGCCGGACGGGGCCGCTGGCTGGCCGGACGCGTCCGCTTGGCAATAATTAGCAAGATCCACTTCACCGGACGCGGCTGCTCGTTGGTGCCTGAGCATGAACCACTTCGCCGGACGCGGCCGCTTATTGGCCGAACGCGTCCGCTCGATGCCGTTTTTTGAATTGATGTTTTTCCCACGTTTTGCCAGAGCACAAACCACTTCACCGGACACGTCTGGAGGGTGTCATTTCTTCTCAATTTTTCAAAGAGGTGCGGCTTCCCCTCGACCCCCGTCCGCTAACCGGCTAGCGGAACCGCCGTGTGCGTCGCGCGACCTAGTACGTTCTGGCTACATAGACTATTCGCATGGATCACTCTTTACTTGATTCTTTCACGTCGGGCCTCGACTAACTCAACTAACAAATGATCATCATGTCAATTACTCATCATGAGCAAGGGCTAGCTCCCTTGGTCTCACAATCCCCCCTTGATGAGTATATTGACAACCTTAGCAAATTAAAGCAACCAAAAGAAGATCAACTTGAGTTAGGAGCAAATGACCGAGTGAAAAACACATTTTCTTTGCACTCTCTCCCCCTTTGGCAATATAAACATCAAGGCACCCAAAAATTGTTCTTTTTGCAATGCAAACCACCGAGCTTTGCAATTTATCCAAACTTGGCAAAATAGAAACCGCAAATGCTTGCAAATCGTGCAAGAGCTTGATCTAGAATCATCAAGTACCAAAACCAAAACTCAAGCAAGAGTGCATTTGATTTAGATGCAAGTTCAAGTTGGAGTAAGAGTGTAGCTTTCAAGAACAAAATGGGACCATCTCCAAAACATAATAGCAAGATGCTTGAAAGTGATTCAAAAACTTGGGAAAATGAGAGCATAAAATTTTCAAATGGACATCCTATGCTACAAAGTTTATATACATAGATGCCTCTTTTTGTAATTTTTCCTTTTTTTCTTTTTTTTTTTGGTTTTTGAATCAACAATTTTCCTCTTTTTTTTGTTTTTCTAGTGGACGTCAGATTTTGAAAATGGATGCCCACCTATGGGGACTCCACAGCCTAGGCTAGTCCACCTATCCTCGTGTTTGTCCATAGGACTCAGGATTGAAAGTAGAGCAACTCTGTAGGGACACTCCAGCCAAAGCCCGACCTTCTCTCCATATCTATCCCTCATGATTGGCAACTGAAATATACTATTTAATTTAGAATTAATTGATGTCCAAAGAGAAAAGAACATGCTCAAGCATCCGACCAAGAAGAGGGATCAAAATCAAGCAAAGGCTCAAACCGAGGTGGAAGTGGTCACCACATAAGCTCTATCTAGCAAGTGCTCAAGCAAATTAGTCCTTTTCAAAAATGTGAGTTAAGCAACACTCGCTCAAGCTTGAAGAAGGTATCTCAAGAAAACTCGGTGCTAGCTCAATGCATGATAAGAAAGCACATGGGCCAATCTGGCAGCTAGCAAGGATAAAGAGCAAAGTCCAGGACTGAAAATGCAGAAGCTCCCCCTCAACTGTTGAACATTTTTTTCGCTCAGCATCTTGGTTCAAGTTGGATTATATCAAATTAATCTCCACAACTCCAAAGAAGATCCAAACTAGACCAAGGCAAATAAATGAAGACGAGGAAAGGAGTAGAAACTTGAAGAAGCAAATGGACTCGCTACAGAGCATGGGTAAGAGGTGAGCAACTAACACGCAGACTCGCTCTCACTGCCGCCATGCACTCACTAGGAAGACAACCCCTGCTACCTCGACTACTAGGGAGTGTGAAGACCCTCAACCTAGCTAGAGGAGAGAAGAAGCTAGAGGAGTATGATGCGTCTGAGAAGGCTCTAAGTGACAGGCAGGAACTAGACGAGTACCACAAGCCAAAGTCATTGGTAGCTCGGAGGTAGCGAAAGACGCGCTTCACCGCCATGAGGTGAGAGACGCGGGGTGAAGCCTAAAAGCGGGCACACAGACACACTGCAAAGTGTATGTCAGGCCTGGAAGCAGTGAGGTAGAGGAGGGAGCCGATCATGCTCCGATACTCCTTTTGGTCAACCATGTCCTCGTTTTCATCAGGCTCAAGAGGGACTGTGGTGGGCATAGGAGTTGACACAGGTTTGCCTTCTGACATCGCAAAGCGTTTCAACAAGTCTTTGGTATACTTGGTCTGGTGGAGGAAAGTGCCCTCCGAAGTTTGCTTGATTTGGAACCCAAGGAAAAAGGTCAACTCACCCATCATACTCATTTCAAACTCAGAGCTCATTGCCTGGGAGAACTCCGACACAAGCTTGCTAGACGTGCTCCCGAAAATGATATCATCGACGTAAATTTGTACTATGAGGAAGTCACTACCAACTCGCTTCACAAAGAGGGTTTTATCAACTTTACCCATCACGAAACAGTTGCTCGATAGATAGGACTTGAGACGCTCATACCAAGCATGGAGAGCCTGCTTCAACCCGTACAAGGCTTTGATGAGCCGGTAAACCCAGTTAGGACGTTTTGGGTCCTCGAAACCTGGAGGCTGTCTAAAGTACACTTCCTGCTCTATGTAACCATTGAGAAAGGCACTCTTGACGTCCATTTGATAAAGCTTGATGCCTTTGGATGCAACAAACGCAAGGAGGATCCTAATGGCTTCTAGTCGTGCAACTGGTGCGAATGTTTCCTCAAAGTCGATCCCCTCGACCTGAGAGAAACCCTGAGCAACCAACCTAGCCTTGTTTCTGACTACCACTCCGTCCTCACTTTGCTTGTTCTTGAACACCCATTTGGTGCCAATCACATTTTGGTTCAAGGGACACTCAACTAACTCCCAAACCTTGTTCCTATTGAAGTTCTCAAGTTCTTCATGCATTGCATTTACCCAGTTTGAGTCTGTCAGTGCATGGGTGATGTCTTTGGGTTCAAAGGAAGCTACAAACGTGGCTGAAAGACAGTACTGAGCATGACCTTAACACCTGCGGGTCAACTACTGAGGTGGTGCTACTTGTGAGCGAGTCACTCGCTAAGTCAGATCTCCGATCATCTGCTCAGGAGGATGGTCCTTTTGCATCTAACTAGGAGCACTAACTGTGGCCTCTACCTCGTGCACAGGTGAGGTAAGAGAGGAGCTGCTAGGACTAGGTGAGCCTACTGGCAAGTTTCTTGAAAGTGATCTTGAAGGCACAGACGAACTAGGACTGCACTGTGGCTGGGATGACTCTGATGTAGTGGACTGGTCCTGGTGTGCTGTGGCAGGAACTAGGAAGGCCTCAGGTAAATGTGAGACCATGGTACAGGCCATGATGTTGTGATGAGCAATTGACCATGTTTTGGCTTTGGTTTGACAAGTGCTATCCATTTGAAGTCAGTCTCGGTTTGTAGTTCAGGTTTCAGTTGACAGAGTGCAGAGTATCCGCAGGACACAGAGCGGAATGTCCGCAGTAGCTGAGCACAGAAGCTTGCAAGGGAAAGGTAGACGATCTCAGTTCAGAGTTGTGTTGACAGGGCGCGGAGTATCCGCGGGGTATGTGCGGAGTATCCGGGGACGTCGGTTGTAGTAGATTGCGCAGGAGAGGTTGAAAAGGGTTCACGCCAATGCACCTCGGTTGTATCGCCCAGAGTATCCGCGGTAACTCATGGAGTGTCCGCGTTCAGACCGCGGAGTATCTGCAGCACCACCACGGAGTATCCGCAGTCCGCGAGTTCTGGACAGATTGTATCATTTGCATTTCTAGATGCATCCACGTTGCACCATCACGTGTGATTATTGTTTTCCAATGTTTATATATGGTGCTGATCCTAACCATAACCCAAAGGTCCAGTCTTTGCACTTGTTTGGATCGTTTCTACCATGTGCAGGTCTCCGGAGGTCGTGCCTGCCATGCTCAAGAATGATGATGATCGAGGGATCAAGCGATCGGATCTTGGATGGACGGATGGATATGAGGACACGTGGAGGAAGCGTGAAGAACTCGGATTGATCCGCGGCAAGCACCGACCCGGCGAGAGGTTGCGGGTGGCGGTTGTAGCTTAGCGGGTCAAGATTGTAAAGGAAGAAATCCGTTAGTGTGTTGGATGGATATCCACTCATGTAAGGGTATAATTGTAACTTCCCAAGGGGGAAAGGACAACTGTTAATGGGTTGGCTCAATCCTAGCCATGGGAGGTAAGATGAGTGGCCCTAAGAGGTTAGGGTTTGTCACTTGATCTTTGCCCATGGTTGAGGACTTGGGCTATAAAAGAAGGGGTGGAGATGAGGATCTCATCACTTCTATCCCTAGGCTTAGTGTGTGAGTTGTATGTGTTGGATGAAAGGCTAGAGTTAGCCAAGTGAAATAAAGAAACAAAATTCCCACAAAAAGAAGCTCGTCATGTGTTCTATCTAGTTCATCTTGTGTTCATCTAGTTCTTGCTAGTTCATGGCAAGTTCTAGCTTGTAGATCTTAGTTCATGTCTTGGTTCTTGTGAAAGTAGTTGGGGGAGTTGGTGCAACACCTAACCCATCCTAGGATTTTGCTTATGTGTGTGTTTGCCTCCCCTCCCTCTAAATTCTATGTGTGATTGGATCTTGTTCGTGAAAGATGGAGCTATTCTTGTTTTGAATCTGTTTCTGGATCTGACCACAGAGACTCTGAAGTAGGACCACGGATACTCCGCTCCTGTACCACGGAGCATCCGATGTCTGAAGGTGCCTCGGGATAATTTGTGTTTTTGAGCTGCATCTGCCTTTTCTGAATCCACGGAGACTTCGCAGCTTCACCACGGAGAATCCGCACACAGGCTACGGATACTCCGCAGCTTCACCACGAAGTCTCCACTGTCTGAACTCATTTTGCAGATCTGATTCATGTTGAGCTTCTAGTTCCTTGTCTCCCTTGGACTCCTTCTTAGCCTGTTATCCCTTGCGGAGTGAAAAGGCTATTACCTAGTGTATGAACAAGAAGTGAGTAGGGATTGATTCTTGGATAATGCTCCATTTGGTTTTACTTGCTCTTGTGCCATTCTTGCTATACCCGGTTGGTTCCGGTGTGCCTAGAGTTTGGGGGGAAAGTTTGATAAATCGGGTCCGAGACCCTTGTGCCTATTCCCCCCCCCCCCCCCTCTAGGCCCAAGCCGTGGTCCAACAGTAAAGGATGATCATGGTCCGGTTCCGTAGAACCATCGTCCGCATAATCAACCTCCTCGGTAAAGATGGACTCGAAAGAAAAGTCAGAACCAGAAATGTCTGGCCGAGCCCCTGGACTAGCCTCGTCGGAAGTAACTTCACACGTCTCTGTCACTCGACGCCCCTCAAGGTTCCAAACCCTGTAATTCCTAGTCGTGGTAGAGTAACCTGAAAAGATGCCATCTGTCGATCTAGCCTCAAACTTACCTAAATTCCCAAACTTCAAAATAAAACACTTGCACCCAAACACTCGAAAATGTGAAATACTTGGCTTACGACCATATCTCAACTCAAAGCAGGTAGTCTTGGTACCATTTGAAACATGACAAGCAGTCGAACATGCTTCAACCCAAAACCTCTGAGGGGTGGAGTACTCATCTAGCATCGTTCTAGCCATTTCCACAATCACTCTGTTCTTCCGCTCCACAACGCCATTTTGTCCAGGGACGTGTGGAGAAGAGAACTGGTGCTCCACCCCAGACTCTTCACAAAAGCGAGCAAATTGAGAATTCTTGAATTTGGTGCCATTGTCACTGCGCAAAGCTCGTAAGGCACAAGGAAACTCGACAGAAAACTTGCGAGCAAGAGCTAGAAATTGCACAAACACTTCATCCTTTGTGGTCATGAAGAAAACCCAAGCAAATCGAGAGAAGTCATAACAATCACCAACATGTACCACTTACACCCAACAGACTGCACCCTAGATGGCCCAACAGTATCCATGTGAAGCAACTGCCCAGGTGCATCGGTAGTAACTCGAGTAACAGAGGGGTGTGGCACTGCAACCATCTTAGCATGTCTACAAGGCGAGCAAACTATGTCATCGACCCCGGTGAGTTTGGGCAGACCACGAATGAGGTCGTGGTTGCTAACTCTGGTCAAGTGATAAAAACCAATGTGACCCAATCGACGATGCCAAAAAGAAATGTCATGTGATCCAGAAGCAATCAAACACTGAGGCGAGCCAGAAGGAGACACAGTGAAATCAGCACGAAAAACTCTCCCAAACCTCGAAACTCCACAAATCACTTGGCCAGAATAATCAAGAATCCGAGAAGCATTGTTACCATAGCGAATCACAAAGCCATCATCAATCAACTGAGAAACTAATAACAAGTTGAACCTAAGCTTGCTAACCAGTGCTACGTCCCTGAGAGTAAAGTGATCACTAACCTTAACAGGACCTGAGGCTAACACTCTGCCTAAAGAAGCATCCCCAAACGTGATCTGATCACCGTTGGGGACTCGGGTCAGGGAAGAAAACCAACGAGAATCTCCAGTCATGTGGCGGCAACACCCGGAGTCAACAATCTAGACCTGTCTCTTCCCTGCCCTCCGAACCTGGTTCAGTACGCATAAGAGGAAGCCGGCTCAGCGTAAGAACCAAGAGCCGACCTAGGTACTGATAAAAACCAATGTGACCCAATCGACGATGCCAAAAAGAAATGTCATGTGATCCAGAAGCAATCAAACACTGAGGCGAGCCAGAAGGAGACACAGTGAAATCAGCACGAAAAACTCTCCCAAACCTCGAAACTCCACAAATCACTTGGCCAGAAGAATCAAGAATCCAAGAAGCATTGTTACCAAAGCGAATCACAAAGCCATCATCAATCAACTGAGAAACTGATAACAAGTTGAACCTAAGCTTGCTAACCAGTGCTACGTCCCTGAGAGTAAAGTGATCACTAACCTTAACAGGACCTGAGGCTAACACTCTGCCTGAAGAAGCATCCCCAAACGTGACCTGATCACCGTTGGGGACTCGGGTCAGGGAAGAAAACCAACGAGAATCTCCGGTCATGTGGCGGCAACACCCGGAGTCAACAATCTAGACCTGTCTCTTCCCTGCCCTCCGAACCTGGTTCAGTAAGAGTAAGAGGAAGCCGGCTCAGGGTAAGAACCAAGAGCCGACCTAGGTACCCAGTATCTAACAATACCTCTAGTAAGATTAGCAGACTCGTCACGGAACTCCTTGTGGGCCTCTACACTCACAAACTCAGCACCCTATGCGGTAGTAGAGTGATTAGGCGCTGGAGGCTGGCTAGCTCGTCCACGTGAGTAGTACGAACCGTCCCGAACCTATGGTCCAGGTCTCCCCCTGCCTGGTGCAAAGTCTCGCCACAGGTAGACACCTCCACGAGGGTAGGAGGGCTGACCCTGAGGACGGTAGAAAGCTGAACGGTTATCAAACTGTATACGGTCCTGGTAAGACTGACCAAACTGCCTACAGTCCTGGTAAGACTGACCGAACTATATACAGTCCTAGTAAGACAGACCGAACTGTCTACGGTCCTGGTAAGACTGACCAAACTGCCTACAATCAGCGCCAAAGCCTTCCTGCTATCGTCCCTGGTAACTCTGCCTAGGTGGTGCGGCTGGTTGTCTAGGAGGTTGTCTAGGAGGAGCTGGAGGTCTAAACTGTCTCTGGTAACCTCGGCTAGTTGGAACTGGCGGCTTAGGAGCTCCCCGATTCTGGGACTGTCTCGGAAAACCCCTAAACTCACGAGCTCTCTGTTGCTCTCTAGCCTTTTCTCTACAGATGTCCGCTGTGTGATCATCTCTATAGCAGAAGTTGCAATGTTGCCTAGGTGGTTGTGGTGCTCTCTGTGTGTTGTTCAGCTGGTGTTTTTAGAGCTTGTGCAACTGGTGCTTTCTCAGCTTGTGCAGGTTTGTTTACTGGAGCTAGAAGAGGCTGCTTGCCTTTAGTCTGTGGTGTAGGTATAGCTGGTGCTTTCTCGGCTTGGGCAGGCTTTTTGGTAATTATGGTGCTAAAACCTGGATCTTCAATGGTCCCAGCAGACTCGAACACTATTTTTGCAGGAACACCTGGGTTCAAAACCTCACCTCTACCGTTGACAACTCTAGCAGGGTGATTCTTAATGTGTTCTAGCCAATCAAAACCAACACCAGTCACATGACCCGCAGCTTCTTGTCTATCGAGTATCATGTTTAAGATCTTCCTACCCCCAACTAACTTCTGAATAGTGTTGAGCAGGTATTCACATTCATCAAGAATTTTAGGACACCATTTACAAGCATTGGCAGGCAAATTTTCAGCAATGTTTGAAGAGGATGTGAAGGTGTCAACAACAGTGATGCCAGGAAAAACTTTTGTTCTCTCTTTCAATACATTCAATTACTTTTTGTACACAAGACACGCTTCACACTGAGCATCTCTAACTTGAGCCAGCCTACCCTCATACCGTTTCACAATATAATCATGGGCTTTGGTAAATTGCTTTTTCAACTCATCACAATGATCACACTCAATGCGGAAATCAAGCAATTCACTGATTCTATTTTGCAAGTTCATGTTTTCCATCCTAAGAGCCAGGCATTCATCACGACAACACCCAGAACCAACAGATTGAAAATCACTTCCAGAGACCGACCTAGGAGAGTCCTTATGTGTGCTACAATCCTCGGCGGGACTGACAGGGTCCTTAGGTGATCTACAATCCTCGATGGGATCAACAGGGTCCTTATATGAAACATGATCTCTACAACCCTCGAAGGAGTTGACTGGGTCCATAGATGGAATATGAGCAACAAGATCAGGACAAGCAATAGTCATATCATCAATGGATTCCTCAACTTGAATAATCAAAGCATCATGCCTATCCTTAAGTTTCGCATAATCAAGTTTCATGTTATCAACTTTATCAGCTATTTCTTAAATTTTCTTATCATAGTGAGTTTCCATGGTCATGAGGACTTTGTTCCTTTGAGTTCTGTAGGCATCATGAATGCTAATATTACCATCTATCAAGTCTTCCAACTCCTTCACACTCCTAGAAGCTACAGTGAGATCTCCAGTCAATAGTTCAATTTTCTCTTAATTCTCCTTAGATCCAGCAAGCAAACAAGCAATTTATACTTCCAACTCCTTACACCTTGCCTCATGGGCACTAGCATCAGCTGCAATCAAAGAGAGACGAGCTACTTCCTTCTCTAGTTCCTTTTCCTTCTTCTTTATTTTGCAATAACCATGAGTGGCCATGTCTAGCGCAGTGATGAGGTCATTGTAGGCAGTTACCTCATCATTGTCGTCGGCGTCGTCGGCTATCGGTATTTATAATATCGGGGGATGTGCCCGCCGTGACTAGCCGGTGGGCCCAAGGAACAATGGGCGTGCAGCCCGACCACGCGGACACGCCATGAAGACGCCATTGTTGGTGTTTCTTATGATCTAAAATATTGTCGCTATTCCGCAAGCGCACGGAACACCTTGTAGCATTTTCACCTCGGAGTATTTCGGGGTATCGAATTTCCTCAGGGAAGCAGGGTATAGTATATCGGTAAATAAGAATCGGCTCTCGTACTAAATGAAATACTTTACTGCTCTGGCAGGGGTAAGGATAAAGATATTTAAGTGATAACCGTGACACAACCACTGGAGTGTAAATACTAAGTATCGCCAGACTAAGGGGAGGACAACAAGCCGAGATTGAATTCCTAAGTTAAGTTAGTTCAATTAATAAGCCTCAAACTGAAGTTGATTTATCGGTGATACAAGTCTAAGCTTATGGGGAGCTCGGATGACCCACTATCATCCGCCATCGGTTAAGAATCCCGGATGATTATGGTCGTCTCCGACTTGACTCAACTGTTGTTCTTACTAACGGGGTGGATTACCCAAAGGCTTAATTATCCCGGATGATCAGGGCTGTCACCACCTGATCAACTACCACACACGTCCGTTGCAACAAGTGTCGATCGAGTCAATGCTAAAGTCAGACACCACGTCTGCACTTTAGTATTGATAGGTTCTCCTGGATCCTGGAGAACTACCCCGGTTACTGAAGTACTCAGGCCGGGACTTGATACCGAGTAAACTACGACTGGACTCTCTGGTCCACAATTCGGAAATGTAATTGCGGAAAGTAATTGCTCAACTTAAGTAAAGAACTGAACTTATATTGAAACTAACTTGAGTCTTACAGAAAGAAAGATACAAGAGTTGATTACCCGAATTCCGAGGACTCCTCCGGAACTCCGAGACTAGCTCGACTCGGACTCTAACTCCCCTAGTACTAACTTATTCTAACAATGTGACAAAGTGGCACTCCTCCAAGTGAGTTGGTGTCTTGGAAGTGAAATGGAGGGGGCTATTTATAGTGTTCATGGGCCAATAGGAGGTCACCACACAAGGGGGCATGTGGAAACTCACCACAAGCTTCCTAGGAGCATCCAAGGGGGAGAAGGCTGTGCTGGAATCGACTTGCCAGGCCGGCCGGCCCCACGTGGCGGCGTCCTGGCCCCAGTTTCTTCCCAGAGGAAACGTGGACGGCCTGGATCTCTTCCCTATGGTGGTTTTGGCGGTTGAAGCCGGTATCAAGGTCGGTATTAGTGGATAATGTGGGCCCATTGATCCATGCAAGTGAATTCTCAGCTCTTGGATCAAACCGAGTCCAATCAACGGTGTAGATTGATCAAAAGTGTGCTTCTTGGCTTCTGGGAGGAAGACCTGCCCGTGGAGCCCAAGTGTGGGGCCGGCCGGCCTAGGTGGGCCTGGCCGGGTCCACACTTTGCACAATTTTGGCCCAATTTCTTATATTTCCCTCCTGCAATCAAATATTCACCAAAACTCATGGAACTTTATTAGTTTAAACAAATCACTACTTTATTACTTTTATTTTCCCCATTTTATGACATGTTGGCATATGATATTTAGTGTTTTTGTGATGCCAACACACCCCCAACTTGAATCTTTGCTCGTCCTTGAGCAAACAAACTTCAAATTTAACCAAGTGTATAAGGAATTGCTACAAATGCCTTTAGCAAATACCAAGTTTACAATATAATACTTCTTTACTTAGAACAAAAACTGGTAAAAGTGTACCTGACCTTTATCTCTTATACTCATGGGGCTTATGCTACCTTGCCTTGAGCGGTTGAAAAACAGAACAGTCTTGAAAAAATTTCACCCAACCTACTACCTTTCAAGTTAATCCTCGGAGTTTTTGAATGGGTTTTGAAAAATAAAGCTTAAACAAATGTGGCACAGGAACTTTGTGAGAGAAGAAATGGTGACTCTCCAGCGCTCTCTCCTCCCTCCCCCCCCCTCCCCCGACGACAATGGCAATTCTAGATCTTCACCATGGAGTCCTTACCGGATTTTGTCAAGCGATGGGACTTCAAGCCAGGTGTAGACCTCTCTCTTGAGGTGGCACGCAAGTTTCGTTCATCGGTTGATTTCGGAATCTTCGGTAACCCCAATTCAAGTTTCCTTCTTCATGCAACTTTCTCTCGTTTCATCTTTCGTTTAACAGAAGAATCAGTTGGATGGGCTTTACAATGTTGTTTGGGTGTATCTCGATTAGGTTTTCGTGTTTACAAATGTTATGACTTTGGATTTCGTATTTCCGTGGCTTCAAATAAAGTTGGTCACTTTCTCAAAAACATTGGATGTATTGTTCATTCGGATTTCACTATCCACTTCTTCCTATGGCGAGATGGTGGAGCTGATTTCAAAAAGGAATATCGTTCTTGGTTTCTAGAGCATGAAAACTCATGGACAGTTATCTCCTCCAAAAGAAAGAGATCATCCACTCACAGAAATGTCTATTTTTCCAAACCAGTTTCCACTACAAGGTTTTTTGAAGTCCTATCATAAGATTCGGATGATGATACCTCTAGCAATCTTATGGACATTTAAAATCAGACAAATGTTTTGGAAAATTCAGCATCATCATACCAGCCTTTGCCACTTGCAATTTCAAATCCAAACCCTCATGCTATCACCGTTGGGCAGTTTCAAATTCTGTTGAGATCGACTATTCAAATTTCAAAACAAATTTCATATCAACAACCCAACGGCCATCCGATTCAAGAGCGACAATTACGCTGCACTTATTGTGCACGTTACGGGCACAAGGTTTTACACTGTTTTCTCAAAAAACAAAATGAAAAACTTCCAAAGAGGGTCTGGCGGATCAAAAAAAACAAACGGGCCGGCCCAACATACACCCTGCTTCAAAGAAAACCGAAGGGTTCCCAATACTATTCCAACTACTCCTTCCTATCGCCCAGAACCATCTACCGCCCCTGTAGCACCGTCCTCTCCGAAAACTCCGGTGGCCATGGCAGCTTACGACTCCCTTCATCCGGAGAGATTTCTTCGTCAAGGTCAACACTTCGTCGATGCTGGTGTTCATCGGCGAGCACGTGCAGATGTGGTGCTTCAAGGGCCTCCTGATAAGGTACATGAAGCCTTTGCCCTAGTGGAAGTTGAGCCCCAAGTAGAAGATGCCGCTGAGATTGCACCCTTAGTCAATGAGCTCCTAGCACAGATTCACCATTCTTTTGGCAATGTGGTAGTGGATCGGTACGCTTCTTCATTGGGCCTATGTTGGTTACAATTTACTTCGATCATGGAAAGGGGTTTAGTTGTCAGATTAGGCCCATTTGATTTGCAAAATAGAATAGCCTCAATCTCTTATTATGAGCATGGGCCAAATTGGAGAAATGCCTTTTTTGATCAAACTTATTGGATTATGATGCTTGGCTTCCCCCTGGATTACATTAGGACTGAAAATGTAAGCAATGTAGTGGCTGAATTTGGGAAGCTCATCTCCTGGGCTAGAGATGATGCGGTGCCAGACAAAGTTCTTGCTAAGGTTGTTGTTGAACACATTGAGAAAATACCAGAACATGTGGTTCTCCAGAAGAAACATGAGGGTATTATTGGAGAATCCTGGACTGTCAATGTTTTTGTTGTTCAAGAGGTGGCACATGCAATACCAGGAGGAGAAGACCTCCCTCCTCATCTTCCCAATCCTCAACAACACCATCACCACCAGTTTGGCCAGAACCAAGGAAATCAACATAACAACCAACAAGATCAAATGCTTCCAGCAGTACCAAACCCTGACTAGGAGGGTTGGCCCCAACCTGTAGTCCATCAGCCTGCAGTACCTCATGCAGCCCAGCTGCTGTGGACATTCAGCAGCAGCCAGCAGAAGGTCAGGAGTCCATGCCTCTTTGTGACATCTAATATTTTATTGTCTGTCCCTATTCTATTTTACTTGTCGAAAACTATTAACAGGGTCTGCCTTTGCAAACCCTATAATTAATTATAATTATTTTATGTGCAACCTAAGCCTTTTCTATTAGGAAACCCTTTATAATAAGCTATGTCAAGCCATGTGCAGCATGAGACTTGATAAGTAAACCCCTCCCAATTAATTGAATAATTTTCAATTAATCCCCTAAAGGCCCATTAGTGGACTTAGGCACCTAGGCCTATATTTCATGTATCTTTTGAGCCCACCACGACATGAGAACGTGGGAGAGACATCTAGAAGGTCTATCTTAGAGTCCTGGTCGAGATCCAACCCTTGAGGATCAAGATAAAATCAAATTTCTATTTTTGGAGCTTATCCCTAAACCTAAATCAACTCGGAGTCCAAACTTGGTACTCCAAACCCATCAGCCGCCCTCCACCGACTTGGCACCCTATATAAAGGTCCCAGGAAGCCCACAAAATAGTCTTTGATGCCCAGATCCGCAAATCAAACACCAAAACCCCCCCAAACCCTAGAAAACCTTCCTCGCAAGATCACCGGAGTTCCACTGCAGAACACCCAAGGTTTGTTCCATCAATCAAATAGTAGATCTCCTAAGCTTTCCAGAGAGTATTTATTTGCTATTTTTGGAGCTACGGATCTCGAGTTATGGAATTTACAAGATAGGAGATCCATCTGTCAAGGAATTCCGTCGGCAATACGACGAACTCGGCGAACCGGATGCCGACACGTCACCCCCTCCTTTCCCGATGACCGCCGGCGTGCGCACCTCCGCCTCGGATTCAAATCCGCGCGGCCGCATTTTCTCAAAAACCCCCCCAAACCCTAGAAAACCTTCCTCGCAAGATCACCGGAGTTCCACTGCTGAACACCCAAGGTTTGTTCCATCAATAAAATAGTAGATCTCCTAAGCTTTCCAGAGAGTATTTATTTGCTATTTTTGGAGCTACGGATCTCGAGTTATGGAATTTACAAGATAGGAGATCCGAAGCCGCCCCGCCTCCCCGCCTCCCCGCGTCGCCCTGGCCCGCTCCAGCGCCCGTGCCCCTGCCCTTTTGCACCGCGCCGGCGCCTTACGCGCCCCCGCCTTCAGCCGCTGACCACCGGGACCCGCGCTAGCCCCGCTTGCCATCCGGGCACCGAACCGAGCTGAGCCGTCACCCCGTCGCCGCTACGTGGGCCCTCTCCGAGCAGAGCCGCACCCGCGAGCCGCCGCCTCCACCTGGGCCGGCCCAGCCACGAGAGAGAGAAGGAGAGTGGGCCGCATTGAATAGTAAAGTTTGATAATTATTCAAACGTTTCTATTTTATTCAAACTTCCCCGAATTTTGTAGAATTCATCCGACCTCCTTTTCGAGTGATTCCAATTTCTAAAATCTTCTAAAATCCTCAGGAATTTTATATATTGTTCTGAGACACCACTTCTATGGCAAAATTTTACTGTTTAGTTTAGATTGGTCCCAATTAGCTATTGATCCCTATTAGTTCAAACTTCGGAAATTCGTATCTAAATCATCCGACCTCCAAATTGGGTGATTCCAGAACCTAAAATCTTAGAATTCTCTCTAGTATTTTATTTATTTATTTGTGAGCCTGTGTTCTATTGAGTGTTTGCGTATTTCTTATGCATTTGCATTTTACCGTATAGACTTTTCGTGCGCCAACTGTTCCGGAGGACCACCAACGGCAGGAGGAGACTTGTTCCCCGACCAGGAGGGTTGGCAAGGCAAGATAGTTACATCTTGTTACCTACTTTTATAAAATTCACTTGTTTTGCTATTCCGTTTACATTCTTCTCATGCATAATCAATGTGTCAAGGGTAGCTCCTAAAATTATATTCACATACCGTCTTTCACTATGTGGATCGTAGCCTTTCCTTGCTGCCTTATTCCTAGCTTATTTTTGTTGTAGTCATCGCTATGCTCGTGGGTTGATAGTTGATTAGTTTCGCTGGATTAATTGGATATTTGATCTATGGAATTTGATGAGTAATTAATGGTTTAATCAACTAAAATCCATGTGGCGTTGTGTATGACTTGAGGTGGCAAGGAAGGATGGGTGTGAGCTTGTGGTATGTGGGTTTTGGAAGCCACCTCAGGTCTTAAGGACTAGAGACATGTGCACCATTAACCGAACCGTGACATGTACAGCCATAAGCACTAACTTTGCATGTGGTGCACATCATGCGTTGGTCCTGTCAGAGTATCTAGCAAGATCTGTTAAGGGTATGTGCGAGAGCGGATCGGATGCTCCCTTTGAGAGATCCAAACGGGTCATATTCCTACTTAACGGGTTCAACTAGTGAAGTGACTTGTACTACCCCCTTTCTGGGCTCCTAAGGCTGAGCTAAGACACAAAAGGTGTGGTAGGACTTGTGGGTAAAGTGTACTAAGCTCTGCAGAGTCTGAAAAACTATCATGATAGCCGTTCCCACGGTCAAGGGAGGTAAAGTCGATTGTACAAGGTAGAATTCACATTATTAATAACTTGATGGTACGTGGGGAATGTTAATCGTTGCTATTGAGCTTTGTTGTACAGAGGGGCTTGTGGAAGCCGAGCCCTGTGAGTATCTTCTTGGGAAATCTTGATAGCACTTAATTGCTGAATAAACTTGTTATACCATAATTTCACATTTTGACTAGTATAGGTTTTTTGCTCGCAAAAGAACCACCATTATCCTTTGTATTTCCTTTGCATCATGATTAAGGATACTCTTGCTGGGTGGCCAATCACTCACTATACATATATTGGATACTTTGGCTTCAGGTGAAGAGACAGGTAATTTACCAATTGAAGACCAGGAGGATTCCGTGCCTCCTTACCACCTGGAGTAGAGCTACGTTTGCAGAGTTGGGCGTAGATGTCGTCGCTACATATCTTCCCCATTTTGATTCTTTTGTGCTACTCTGATGACATACTACTACCGTGTCTAAGTTTATTTTACCAAACTCTTGTAATAGTACTTGCAAGTGATTAATTTGTTAGTTAAAGTTCATGGTTTGCGATGATGTCTACTTCAGTCACTCATGAGTCGCTAGCACTGATGCCTGGGACTAGCGATGTATCATGAGGGATTCCGGTTACGTCGGAGTCACGACACTCTTGATTTGGATTTTTCCTCAGAGGACATTAACATAGAGGATGTTGCTTCACAAGAACCTTGCTTGGAGATTGTGCCATATCAACCTACCATTGCTTTCAACAGCACTTCCAACCTGATGCTCTTGGATGATGCAGCTTGCAAAACGTTTTTGGATTTCTATGTCAGTCAGTCTTACTTGACAAGAGAATGCAGGCTTGCATTATCTTATTTCCAGAATATAATTACCTCAGTCCTAGAGGAATACCTTGTTCTAGCTCACATAAATGAACTAATCACTTTACATGTTCAAGTATCATGTATGAATCTCATTTGTGTGATCCTAAGGTTGGGATTAGTTAGTTTGATGTTTATCGGTTGGGAACCGAAGGGTTAAGTGTGGGTACATTGGGATGAAGACTTCAATCTGGGATCATTGGTAAAGGAGTATGGTGATGGCTTGTATGTCGGCTGCTCGCCGTTAATGAGAGTATGGTCGACTGCTAGAAGAGCGAGGATCCTTTTGTCAGGCTTGTGGTCATGGACCCCCCTGATGGCTAAGGCTTGTGGTCTTGTACCCCCCCCTTAGCAGTTGTGGCATGCGTGGCTTAGGTCCACCCCCATAACCTGGTCGACTACCGTTAAGAGCGTTCGGTCGACTACCGTATAAGAGCGTAGGTGACTGGGCATACTAGGTCTAGGACCTACCCAGAAAGGAGTGTGGCAGACTTCCATGTAGGTCGGTGTGTTCGCCTGCCACAAGTGGTGTGGTTCCTATCATAACGCCTGTCTCCCGGCGGATGAGTATAGTGGTGGTTCGACTCCCCCTTACTCTAGGGGGTGACTCAGATAACGTACGAGTTTCAACGGTGGTACGGCGGGTAGGGGAACCCGTTTGAGTTACCAATAATGAAACTGGTAAGAAGGATGAGAAGATGTGTTAGTAGCTAGTTGATATGGCAACTAGTGGTGTGTGAAGGAAGAATATGTACTATGTTGCCACCATGAATAAAATTGCTTGCTTTAAGAACTATAACTAAACTCTCTCATCTATTTAATTGCTCTTGAGAGTATTGAACCCTCAGCCTTTCCTTTGAATACCATTAGTAAGCATTAATAGGTAGAGGGCTGTCTTGCTAGTACGCATAAGCGTGCTAACCGTCTATTCGTTGTTGGTTTGTTCAGAAAATGGCAATGACTATGAATGTCTCGAAGATGGAGGTGAAGATCCTGCAACAGAAGACAACAACATATGTGACAACTAGAGATCCCCATGACCGGCCCTTTGCCGTGTTGACCGGGATAGCGTTTGGTCTTCTTTTGGGTCTTCTCGGTCGCTGGCTTGCCTCTTTTGCATAGCCTTGGTCTAGGCAGCTTTTGGTGTTGCTTCCGGTCTTAGTCTCATAGACCCTGGCCAACTGTTGGAAACTTGTGGCTCTAAAACTCTGATCTTTTGGAGGCGCGCCTCGTGTAAATATTTGGAGCTGCTATGTTCCAGGCTCGCCCTATGTAATATAAATGTTAATTTTCCGCTGCGAACTATATGCTTGGTGTATGTTGCAATGTTCTCCTGCATGGATAAGGGTTTCCAACAGGGTGGTTCTTGAGATAGATTGATCTCAGGAGCTACGACAGTGTGACCCGTTTGGTGAAATAACGGGGCCCTGTCAGGACGTGGCATCAGAGCCAATAAGACCGCAGGCATCTAAAAGCTAGTTTTGGCCACTTAAGAAAACCTTTTTAGGAATGCTAACCTTATTTTAAAAGGGTATATTTTAAATCTGAAATTTAAAAAGGTTTAAAACAAATATCTCCTAATTCGTTCCTTGCCATCAACTTATTTTGTTGAATATGATTTTATTCACCTCCACGATCAGATCGAAGAAATTTAATTATCTTGCCCAAATGATTTTGTACCTCATTCTAAAATTCCTTGAATTTTTCAACAGATTCAGACTTATGCCTCATTAGGTAGACATAACCATGTCTTCTAAAATCATCGGTAAAAGTAATGAAGTACAGAAAACCGCCTCTAGCCATTGAACTCATTGGTCCACATACATCAGTATGTATGAGCTCCAATAAATCACTTGCTCTCTCGCTCGAACAAGTGAAAGGTGACTTAGTCATCTTGCCGAGTAAACAAGACTCACACGTGTCAAACGATTCAAAATCGAATGAGTCGAGAAGACCATCTCTATGGGGCTTTTCCACGCGTTTCTTATTTATATGGCCCAAGCGACAAAGCCAGAAATAAGCGGAATTCAAATCATTTGTTTTGAGTCTTTTTGAATTAATGTTATAAACCTTATCCTCAAGATTTAGGACATACAATCCACTCACCAATTTACAATGACCATAGAGCAAATCATTTGAATAAATAGAACAACGTTTGTTCTTTATTACAAACTCATAACCATCTTCTTCCAAACATGTAGAAGAGATAATGTCCCTACTCAAGTCTGAAATATAATAATATTTATTCAATTCCAAAACTAATCCTGAAGGTAATGATAATGGATAGACACCGACTGCTTGTGCAGCAACCTTTGGGCCATTGCCGACGCGAATATCCACTTCGCCTCTTGCACAACTTCTAATCCTTGTTAGCCCCTGCAACGATTTGCAAGTATGAATCATTGAACCGGTATAAAATACCCATGATTCATTAGGACAAGTTGCAAGATTAATTTCAATAACATTAATACCTGAAGAAGCTGGAACCTGTCCATTCTTCTTCTCTTCCAGATACTTCCTGCAGTTCCTACGCCAATGACCCTTCTATGGCAGTAGTGACATTCATCAGAAGTTGTGGCGCCTCTTTTGGTCCTACCAGCAACGTTAGGCTTCGGGTTAGAGATCACATCCTTGCCTTTGCCTTGCGCGCCACGCTTCCTTTTCTTTCCACCGTCCTTTTGAATCATCATCACATGATTCAATCCCTTTTTAATGCTCTCTTCTGCTGTCTTAAACATCCCACGCAGCTCGGTCAGGGTCTTCTCCAGGCTATTTATATGAAAGTTCAAAATGAATGGCTCATAGCTTGCGGGGAGCGACTGGAGAATCACATCCGTGGCCAGCTCTTGTTACGAGGGAAAATCGAGCTTGCCAAGACGCTCAATGTAGCCAATCATTTTAACCACATGAAGACTGACAGCACCACCATCAGCCAGCTTGCACGCAAACAAGTCCTTTGATACATTATATCGTTCAGCCCTTATTTGGTTCTCAAACATACCCTTAAGGCCAACGATCATATCGTAGGCATTATTGAACTCATATTGCTTCTGCAGCTCAGAGCTCATAGTGGCAAGCATGAGACAGCTAACTTCTGTTGCATCTGTAATGTGCTTCTCATAAGCACGTCTATCAACAGCGGAGGCATTTTCGGCCGTTACAGCAGGAGGTTCTTGCTCCAGAACATATTCTTTTTTCTCATGCCTGAGAACAATTCTCAGGTTTCTATACCAATCCATAAAATTTGTTCCAGAGAGTTTCTCTTTCTCCAGAATCGATCGCAAAAAATTATTGTTTGTGTTAACAGTACTAGGCGCCATCTACACAATGAAATGAAAATAAGCAAAGTTTAGCACTATGTTCATGTTAATCTTTTACTAAACAATTTAATAAAAGATGCTTCCACTAAAATCACTTTCCCTCTGGTGATTTTCAGTAGGACAAGATCCGTAGTCACCAAAGTTCTGAGGATGCGATGGCTTCTCACAAAACCCAGTGACATAGGTAGGCAACCCGTTGCCAATCACATCGTATGTGACTCTTGTTTGTTGGGTGACATCCAATGCCCCGGCTCCCAACACCGGATGCTCCGAAGCCCCAAACTCTTTGGACGGCCCCGATAAGCAAACCAATACTATGCAAGGTCGCCCGTGTTCCAGGAGAGGTCGCCCGTGTTCCAGGAGAGGTCGCCTGGCTCGGGGAGAGGTCGCCGATCAGCAAGCACGTCCGCGAAAGCGGCAGTGCCTCTAAGGTATCCACACGTCCAGGGGTGGAACGTCGCGCGCCGGTGTGCTAGCACCACGTCGCGCGGCTAGGGTTTCCTCAGGAGCGGGAGGGGCGCGGCGGCTAGGGTTTTGGTGGAGTGCATCTAACTCATGTACCGCGCCGCCCCTGGCCTCCAACTTATATAGACGTGATAACGGGCTTCTACACTAGAAGACCCGTTAGGACTCTATCTCCTACGTGGATCCATATCCACGCGCCGAAACCCATTAACAGAAGTGAATCCGTTAAGCATGTTCCAACCCGTTAAGTGTGTGACCCGTTAGGTTCATGTGCAAGTCGGCCGCGGACCCGGAAACCCGTTTCCAGTCCACAGATCAATAGCGGTATCTAGCAACACATATTGACCCCCGAATGCACAGAATGATCTCATCGGCTAAACCTTGATACACACGTACATACCGATCCCTTTGCCACACGACACCAGTCAAGCTCAAGGCAAGATGCGTGCCACCCTTGTGATAGCTCGACCCATTCACTCGTTCCGTGTAATGGATATAAGATGTGACTAACAATTAGTCACCTTGGCACGGCCGCGCACTTTCCTTATCCATCCACACCGAGGGGCCCAGAGGTATCTCTCCCGTTATCGAGGAGGGGCAAATTCCATCTTGATCTATCACACCCCTACGCCATGTTTCGCGGCATACCCGTAAGTTACCTTTATAACTACCCAGTTACGGAGTAGCGTTTGATAACCCCAAAGTATACAACTACGCATGCTGGGACTCTATGATGATCTCAGGTCTAAGGACCATATAGGTGTACCACTCGAGACAACAATCTGATGGCACTATTAAGATAACAATCTCAGCAGTGTCTCGGAGTAGGTCAATCCAACCATCCGTGTTCTCTAACACGTGTCCACATTATTGATTCGATATCCACAATATCTATGGTATGTGAAACAGTACCATCAATCAATACATGTGCCGATCAATCATTACTGCTCCTCGTAATGATTCTGGATCAGGGATCAGTTTAGAATAATGTCATACAAACAATGTGTCTCACAACCAAGTCGTACTTGATGAACAAAGTTATGACCATTATTCATGGAACCTGATAAGCTAGTTATCGAAAAGTATATGAACAAAGACGTATTACACAATCATCTCATGATTGATCTAGGGCATATTCCCTTCAGCCCGAGCCTGTCTCGAAGCTCGGAGGCCTGGCCTGGTCACGGCTTATTTCACAAAATTCTTGGGCCCGGGCCAGACCTGGGCCATCGACCGGGCTTCAAATTGAGGCTCGAGCTCGACCCGATGGGCTAGTCTAGCCAGACTAGGCTTTTTCAGGCCGGGCTTCCCATGATCCCCCCTTGCACCATCAGATAAAAAAAATGTGCGACACAGTTAAATCCATGGATTTTTACGCTCCTTTGTTCCACCAACTGAAATAGATTTATTCTATGTGCAACACCGTTAAATCCACGGATTCTACGGTCCCCCGTTTCACTGAGCTGCCCAAACTAAGAGTTTGAATGGTACTCAACTAGGGACTACCCATACCAGCACTCGTGGTGGCACTGTTGAACTTAGTTTTACTACCCTCAAGGACTCGGTCCTAATTAAGGATTTGGGTGGTTCCCACACTGGACCCGAATCCCATGCGTATTGCACCAATCCATACAACCATCCACCCAAAACAGTTTTTTTGCAAAATCATTTTCCCTTTAATAGCACCAAGTATAACTTTCCCAACAATCCCATTTTATCAAACATGACAGTATCAACTGCCTTTTAAGTCACACAATCAAACATTGCATTTCACATGAAATAATAGTAACGACTACAAGCAACAAATAGTAGGGCTAAGCATTAATCGAGTAACTAATCAATGAAATGGCAATAAGCAAAGGTATATAATCCTAAGGTAGACAAGAATCAGGTTTGTACGATAATAATTAAATTGATAGGCATTTAATTAACAACCTAACTAAATAGCATTTTTACATTTCAACATAACATGCATATTTGCAAAATCTAGGAAAATAATTTATATGACTAGGTGGCAATATGATCAACAATTATTTGGGAAAAGTCAATAATGACTTGTTGTAATTACAGTCTTCTAGATGTTTAGACGGGTCTTCGATAGAGACAGCGTAGTCAATCGGATCTAGCACAATGCAAACACACATATTCAATACAACATAAAAATATGAATGTAATGGTGCAAATGATATTTTTAAATTAAAGAGAGCATTTTTATGAATTTATAGAAATTTATTTCATTAAATTTGGAGTTGTATAATTAAAGATAAAAAATAGCAAATACTTCTTGATAAAATACATGATAGAAAGTGAATGGATCGGCTCCACCAGGCATGCCCCCATCACCGAGAGGCGTGGGGGAGAAACGGAACGGCTAGGCTTGCACGTGAGGAAACAGGCTAAATGGATCTAGCTGGCCAGGAGGGGGGTGAATAGGCAACTTTTAAAATTTTAAGTTAAAGTTCAAGCCTTTTAGCAATTTGTTTCCCAATCTAGCTAGCAAGTCCTATACTAAGTAAGATGCAAAAAACACAGCGGAAGAAAAAGATACAAGATAAGTGCTGAAGGTAAATTGACAAAATTAAATGCAAGAAGTAAGAGAGGGACACATCGATTTTTGACCGAGGTTCGGAGTCTTCCTCCTACTCCCCATTGAGGCAAGCCCTTCACCAAAGACCGGCTCCCTCTCGAACCCATAGCCTCTTTCCACTCAAGATTGCTTTTCACCACTCCGGTAGGAAAGCACCTAGCCTTCACAAGTCATCTTGAATGCTCCCACAACCGCCATGGCAAGCTCTTCAAGAACACTACTACCAAGCCGTCTAGGATTGGTAATCCAAGGATAATAAGCTTCAAATCATCACTCAAAGTGGATAACACACTCTCAATCATATTTGGATACATTTGGAGCAATGGAACTTTGGGCCTTTTAGTGGAGATGTGTTTCAGCTGAAGAACAAGGCTCAAGAATTGTCTAATAGGTGTGAGAATTATACTTTAAAGCCAAAGCTCAGTTTGGGATGAAGGTTCTGCGTCCTTTTATAGGCTAAGATACAGATAATAGTCATTTGAGTACAATCCTAGCCGTTAATAAGAAGACAAAGTACTTTTGCAAAAGCATTGTTAAAGTTTCTTTACCAACGGATGGATTTCAATGGTAGAAATTTCAAAACAGAAGAAAAAAAGTTTGCGGCGGACAGACTTTCAATAGAAAACCTTCACGCGATGGATTGTTCGACGTGAACTAAGATTTGCTTGCACGCTATGACAAGGAAGTTTATATTGTGATAGACTGTTCTATGTACACAAGGTTTTGTCTGCACGACAACCTAAAGATAACTAGTTCGCAACAGACCGCGCGTCCGGCGTGAACTGGAATCTTTCTGGAGAAGCACTGGACCAAAGAGAACTATCAAGGCAAGGCTTGTCCGACGAGAACTTGGATCTTTCTGGAGAAGCACCAGACAAACAGAGGGTGGTTGATGACTTGTCCGGCGTTAAATAGAATCTTTCTTGAAAGGAAATATGGCTAAGTTTTTAGGAATAGGTTGCTCCAAGTTATCTTCATAAGATTGAGAGAAATATTACCCAAAGGTGTAATAATGTGATACCCCTTAATAGTACGACAAAGAAAAAAATACCTAGCTACAAGCTTGATACATCTACCAAGCTTAAACTAGCAAAAAATGTTCTTAATCTTGTCTTTGAGCTTGATGCCGCACCATTAAAGTGAATACTCACAAAATGAGCCTAATTGCTCTGAAGTGAGTCCAATTAAGATTCTTGAGGTCATCATCACCAAAACCCTTCATTAATTCAATCAATAAAAATTGGGGGGCCTAGATGCTATATGGGCGGGCCTGGCTCGCGGCCTACGATGCGCATGGGAGGGAAGACGGCTCGGCCGACTGGAGTGGGCCAAAAATGGCACGCGGGAGGGAGAGGGAGGTGGCTCGACTTGGCCTAACTTCGGCGCACTTGAGAGGTGCGGTGACTGGGCTAGCTGCTGCACGAAGGGTCGGCGCGGCTTGCCAGGCTCGAGATGGTTGAGGAGAGGAGAGGCTGACGGAGGGGGGCCACTTGGTAGCGAGCTAGAGCAGGGGATAGCGGCAGGATGCGGCTCGACAACGTGGTCATGCTCGGGAGAAGGACGGTGCACGGCGGCAGGATAATTTGGCGGAGATGGGCGGCGGTGGATGACCGGGGACGCTCCGGGCGGTCTGACGAAGGAGGGTGCGCTGATGCTTACCATGGCGAGTGGCAATGATGCAGAGGGGGGTGACACCAAGAGAAGGGAGGGGGCAGGAAGCGGCCGCCTGGAGCGACCGCGGAGGGGGGATGGTCGACTTTATAGGGGAGCGACAGAGGAGGGAGAGTGGTGGGCACGACAAGAGCAGGTGGGGTAGAAACTTGCCACAACAATAGGAGGAAGGAGTGGTGGGCACATCAAGCTCAGCGGGGAGGAGCAGCTACCAAGGTAGAAGGATGCAGTACCGGGCAAGGCAAAAGGGGAAGAAAGAAATATGGAGAAGAAAAAAGAAAGAAGAAGAGGAAAAAAAGAGAAAAAATAAAAAGGATAAAGAGGAAAAAGAAAAGGAGGAGGGGCCCACATGCCATAGAGGGGGGAATATGTTTTCCAATCTTAGAGGCAAATTTTTATATATTTATTTAAAATAAATATTTCCAAAATAATATAAAAGCATTTACTAATACTATTTTTATTGAATCCAAATCAAAATATTGATTACAGAAATATAATGTTGTTTCTTGCAAATAAAATTCAAAATATGGATTTTAAATTAATACCAATACTCTTTTTATTCAAACCAAAATTAAAATATAATTACCAAAATATAATTTTGATTTTTAAGTAATTATTTTTAAATTCAAAATCAACATATTATTTTTACCAAAATATGTTTTTAGTTTGCGCAAATGGTTATTTTCAAATTCAAAATGTTGAATTTAGTTTCTACAAAGTAGCATGCACATTTTCTAAATAAATAGTTTTTTAAAAATTTAAATCACATGAAATGATATTGCCCTGATTGTTTATATTCTGAAAATGGGGATGTTACGTATTTGTTTCAAAAGTAAAAAACACTTGTACTAAAAATATACATGCTGTTTGCATTGCTAGTGAAAATGATGATATGAAACTGTTTTCTTCAATAAATACTTTGAGTTACATTGATTTCGATGTTTCGTATGATTTAGATATTTTAAAGGAGAGAATTTATGTGCAATCTATTTTTCATGTTTATCTGGAAATGTTTTGCATGTTGCTTAAGCTAGCTCAATATAAGAATGGGGACCTATAAGCTCAATTAAGAGGCTGCTATTAAAATGAGCCATGAGCAAACTGGCCATACTTAGTTCAGGCTCGTGCTCGCTAATGTTCATTAGGTGTATAGGCTCGAGCTAGGCATGTTTTCGAGTCGAGCAAAAAAAAAAAGAGGGATTTACGAGCAAGCCACGAATCAAAAGGTAAAAGTTCCTGTTCTACCAGACTACCACCAGGAGTAGAAGGGTATCAAGGAAGAGTGCTCTGTGCTGTCAAGCGTGAACTCTGCAAGCAATGGGCCGCGGCCCGTCCGACGCCTGCGCTGGAGCGTTAGAGCATCCCCATCTCACCCCCCAAATGCACCTCTATTTCAAAAATTTTCGAATGCAGCAGGAGGGAGTTTGATGCATGTGAGAGGAAATTTGTACTGTAGCGATTACTGTAGCAATTACTGTAGTAATAGAGGGAAATTTGAAGGCCCTGCTGGGGATGCTCTTAGATCTTAGCTAAATTTTGTTATTTTTGTTTCACCATGTAAAAAATTCAAAAAATTCAATTAAAATCATAAATATTCTTTAATCGATGTCAGGTTCCACATGTATTTTATTCGGATCATCATGACCAATATTCATTTTTATAAAAATATTCATTTTTATAAACGTTTTTTAAAGCATAAACTATATGTAGAAATGTTGCATATCAATATAAATAATATATGTGTGAATGGTTTTATTGATTGTTTAAAACTTTTTTACACGGCAAAACAAAAATAACAAAATTTCTCTCAAAATCTAACGTTGGGCGTTGGATCTTCATCCAACGGCCCAAAGCAGGCGTCGAACGGGAAGCGCGTCCGACGGACATCGGACGGCCCCCGCGTCCCTAGCAATGTGCATGCGAGTGGGAAGGGAGCGAGAAATTTATGAGGACTGGGGAGGGGGCCAGGGTTAATAAATGTGGAATAGGGCTCTTGCTCCTAGCCTTCTAGGTTGGGTTGAATGATGTCCATTTTATAATTATTTTGTGTACCTAAGATTCTAAGGGCTTAAATTTGTGTCTATCCAAAGTAGATCCTCGAAACCCCCCAAATAGATTTTTCGCAATCCCTTGTTGACTAAGGGTGAAATGGATCGGTTATTTTCTGGTCCGAACCGGTTGAATCCGGATTCGGATATTTCGGGATCAGATATTTTCTGGTACTTTCAAATATGGGTCTGAATATTGGTATTTTTTTACAAATACGGATGATAGAACCAGATGGATTTGGATATTGATCTAAGCCTTGTTTTTTTTCCACGTATCGTTGTGTTTGCGTATTACTATAGCAAAAGGAGGTTTAAAGATTATAAAAATATTAAAAAATTAGTTTTAGGATCTTTGGAAGGACTACTAAAGCCATGAAAAATTTATTACACATTATCAAAACATATAGTCTGTATAGAAATAACAAAATTTACTACAGTAATACGCAATGGTATATAACACTGAAAAGAAGAAGACCCTAGATATCTGGTACTATTTATAAATTGTAAATGAAATATTCGGTTCCCTAGATATAACGATATATTCAGTTCCCAGCCCACCAGCCCAATATAAAGGCCCAACATACAAATATAAATTGTAAATGAAATATTTAGCTATTAGACCCATAGCCAACTAACCATAACTCAGCGACCTTATCAAGACCCATAGCATATCTATAGATAGAGATTGTAATAATTCTAACTACAAGTCGTACGCCCGATTTAAAGAAAAAAACAGAAAACTTTGTTCCAAGCAATGCTAACCATATTCATATCCGTATCCGTATTCGATAATATCTATATTTAGATCTAAAAATTTCTCCACATGAATACGTACGGATGCGGTTCAACCATCGTACTCCGATCTGTTTTCGCACCTACTTTCGTTTAGTCTAGGAAGTAGGAAGCTGGCCGCGCGTGCAGCCGTGCAGTCAATCCGTTTCGGTCTCCCGCGTCGCTATAAATTGTGAGTTTGTGACGCCATCTAGCTAGCCAGCAACAACCATATCACAATTCCCAAACTCCTGATCTCACGTGCGAACTGAAATCTTGATCTCCGCCGTCGTCCTCGCGCTCCCGCTCGCCGGCGGCGAACATGTCGTCGGATCTGATGGAGAACGGGGCGGCGGCGAACACGCCACAGGGCGCGGCGCCGGCGCCGGCGCCGGAGAAGGACGTGATGGGCGATTTCGTGGACACGTTGAAGGAGCGGAGGGAGGAGGAGCGGCTCCGGGACGTGAACCTCGACAAGTGGCTCCCCATCACGTCGTCGCGCAACGCCAAGTGGTACTACTCCGCCTTCCACAACGTGACCGCCATGGTCGGCGCCGGCGTGCTCGGCCTCCCCTTCGCCATGTCCCAGCTCGGCTGGTACGTCTTCTTCTCCAGCTCCGGCCGGTGATCGATCTCCTCTTCTCTTACGCATGGCATGGAGCTGACGCTTATGGGTCATGGATATTTGCAGGGGGGTGGGGACGGTGGTGGTCGTGATGTCGTTCGTGATCACGCTGTACACGCTGTGGCAGATGGTGGAGATGCACGAGATGGTGCCGGGGAAGCGGTTCGACCGGTACCACGAGCTGGGGCAGCACGCGTTCGGGGAGCGGCTGGGGCTTTGGATCGTCGTGCCGCAGCAGCTCGTCGTCGAGGTCGGCACCGACATCGTCTACATGGTCACCGGCGGGCAGTCGCTCAAGAAGTTCCACGACCTCATCTGCGCCGGCCGCTGCAAGGACATCCGCCTCACCGCCTTCATCGCCGTCTTCGGCTCCGTCCACTTCGTTCTATCCCAGATGCCCAACTTCAACTCCATCTCCGCCGTCTCCGCCGGCGCCGCCGTCATGTCCCTCTGCTACTCCATGATCGCCTTCTCCACCTCGGCGGCGAGGGGCGCCGCCGCCGCCGGCTACAGCCTCCGCGCGGCCACCTCGTCGGGGCGGTTCTTCGGCGCGCTCAACGCCCTCGGCGCGGTGGCGTTCGCGTACGCCGGCCACAACGTCGTGCTGGAGATCCAGGCCACCATCCCGTCCACGCCGGAGCGGCCGTCCAAGACGCCCATGTGGCGCGGCGTCGTCGTCGCCTACACCATCGTCGCGCTCTGCTACTTCTCCGTGGCGTTCGGCGGGTACTACGCCTTCGGCGCCGACGTCTCCCCCAACATCCTCATCTCCCTCGAGCGGCCGCGGTGGCTCATCGCCACCGCCAACCTCATGGTCGTCGTCCACGTCGTCGGCAGCTACCAGGTCTACGCCATGCCCGTCTTCGACATGATCGAGACCGTCCTCGTCAAGAAGCTCGAATTCCGCCCAGGCCTCCGCCTCCGCCTCATCGCCCGCTCCGCCTACGTCGGTGAGTCCACACGCCATTGATCTTCATCTCCACTCATCGAGCTCCATCGATCAACCTAACTATTATCTATCAACCCGATGTGCAGCGATGACGATGTTCATCGGCATGACCTTCCCGTTCTTCGACGGCCTTCTGGGCTTCTTCGGCGGCTTCGCGTTCGCGCCAACCACGTACTATGTAAGATATCGCACAATGCCAATTGCCAAACCCTAATTAAATTCTGGTCTCAGCTTCAAATTTTTTCATTATTCACACAACTAAGTCTAGTCGTTCAGGCCAATAACTAGAGCTATCAATAATCATGCTCTTGCGCTTGCATTAATTAATCCTCGCCAAATTACACGCGGCAATTAATGCAAGCTGCTCGATCTATCGATATCGCTAATCAACTCTTTTCCCGCCATTTGTTTTTGGCGTGATTTGCTGCAGCTTCCATGCATACTCTGGCTCATGCTGCGCAAACCCCGGAAGTACAGCGTATCGTGGATCATCAACGTGGTAGGTTATATTTGACTGGACTAAATGTCGACTGCATTCTAAATCCATGCAGTCTCGATCACGATTGAGTACGTGGCGAATTTGACCTTTCTCTGCCGTTTGGTTTGACCAGATTTGCATCGTGATCGGCGTGCTGCTGATGCTGCTGTCCCCCATCGGAGGCGCGTGGCAGATCGTCCATGATGCCAAGAACTTCAAGTTCTACTCTTAGGATTACCGAGACGACTCTCTAGATACCCAAGATGATAGCGAAAGGATGCTTTGACTTTTTATATTTTGTTTTGCACAATATAATTTCCCTCTTTTTCATACATAGTAATGGAAATTAAACACAGTCAGGCTATGCGCGTTCTGTTAAATGTTCTTCTTTAAGCTAGAGATCATAGGGACTTTCCATGGATAATTTTCTTTCAAAAATATGTACGCTTAAGCTACAAAAGTCAGGGAAAAACAAATAAATGAATATAAAAGAAAAGAATATAAACTTGAGTGCAACATATCAAACCATTAACCATTGAGTACGTAGCTCTGATCAAAACTTGTCACAACCGACATTAACCATTGAGTAATAGCTCTGATCAAAACTCTTATCACAACCGACCAATCTCATGATATCATAGAAAAAGAAAGCACAAGGTGTCACAAAAATTTTTAAATTGGATGTTCTGTTTTTTCTCCCGTAATGGATTTACATGGGTAGGGGTGGGAAAGAAAGTTCTAGTAAGCTCATGGTTATGTGTTTAAATTGCTTCAACTACACTCGTTAATTGCTTACAATTAAATAAGTTGCTTTGGGATGAATTTTAATTGCCCCTTAGCTATCTCGTCCGCTCGATTATAAAATTATCCTTGAACTAAAAACATTATAAAATCATTTTTAAAAAAAAGAAAACTCCCTCCGATTGATTTCCATGGCTATATGTTAATTTAAAAAACAAAAAAAATACTTAGAATGAACGTTCGATTGCATCGGACACCACGGCCCAAAATGCAGCTCAAAGCCTAATCTCACACCCTATGATCTTCTACTCATCTACACCAAATATTCTCTTCCTCTCTGTCTCCCTCCTCCTCTTGCCACACTACAGCTCACGTGGCCATGCTCGTTGGGGTTATGTTGTAGAGCTCGCCGGCCATTCTCGTCGGGCCTTAGTGTTGCCATGCTCGTCGATCAGGGTTTTGTTCTAGAGCTCGCCGGCCAAGCCACTCCTCTCACCAGATCAAGATAAGAATATGGACAGATTTTTTAAAAGACGACTGGATTTAGAGAAGATAATCCTTGATTTTGACACGAAACATTGTCATGTCAGTACTAAAAAATCGTGCTTACTCTTGTAAAACATCCCATTTACTTTGTTGAGACACTTCTTTTTTCCTCTAATGTTTCACTATTGAAAATCTTATTTGCTCTCGTGAAACATTTCATTGACACTGCGAAACATCTCATTGACATCTAATTTTGAAAGTTTCAGTGCATACTTTTTTAATTCTCAATTCTTTGGTTCAAATGTTTAGGTGCTTTAATTCTCAACGGCTTTCAGTACTCTAATTTAAATGTTCCCACAGCTACTTTCTAATGTTTCAGTGCTTTAATTCAAATTTTGCAGCAACTACTTCTCAATGTTTGAATGCTTTTATTTAAGTATTTCAGTGCTCTATTCAAATGTTGCAGCAAATAGTTTTTAATATTTTAATTTTACTGTTTCTATGGTTTATTTAAATGTTTTAAATAAAATATTACAACATTTAGTTTAACATACTGCAACTGGGTCTAATTTTTTTTAACCATCAGATTTGTAGTCTAGCCCGTTAAAAAATATGCAAGCTTAAGCTACAAAAACCAAAAGAGGGATACAAAAGAAAAGAAGAAGCAATATAAACGGTTTCCTCTGTTGTTTGTTTGGAATGGCTTCCCTTCATGTTTTATAGAATTGATTATAAAATAAAAAGTATGTTAATATTGTTTTTGTTCTGATTTGATTCGTAAACTCTAAAATTGGACTTAACTGATCCTCAAATTATCAAAATCAGGCATGACCAGTCCTTTCACCAGACTACAAGAGGTTTGACTGACATGGCAATGGATGTGGCCAATGACGCTGGCAAATATGGGAATGTGGCTTCGATATGTTCCCACTCTCTCTATCTAATTTTTGCCAATCTCTCTCAGCTTCTCTCCCTAGAGTTGCCTCCTCCTCTTCTCCATGTACCGACCACCACATCTCCTCCTCCTCAATGCATCTTCTCGTCTCCCGCGCCTTCCGGGGATGCCTAGCCATACCCAACACACAAACCATGCCGGTTGCAGCCAAGCGTCGTATCCATGCATTGGCTGAGTATTGTGAAGGCCTCGGCAGCCCTGACACGCCCCACGCTAGTGTTGCCTCTGCCGTCCACGCCAACAGCCACCTCTAAGCACGGCACGCACTACCCCGTCCAAGCTTCTGACTAGTGAGCCACTGGCCATCCCCAATCTCGACACAGCCCGTTACTCACGGTGTTGCGTTGCTGCCGCACTGGAGCTCTTGTCCACACTGTGTCGCTCACACGTTGCCAACTTCGTGCCATCCGCACCGAGCGCTTAGCCATGTTGCACTAGCCTGTTGCATGTTGTGTTCAAAGCCATGGACACACCATTCCATGTCCTAGCCGCATTGTCACTAGCACCCCTGACAACCATCTCTCTAATCTCTCCCTCCCTCCCCAACCCCCACCCCGACAAACATCAATGGAGGATAATATTGATGATAGGATAGTGTTGGATATGGGGAGGAGGAGGCTAAGGTGGTGCCGGCATGGGAGGAGAAGAGGTGGGGCTCTGGCATGAGAGAAGAGAGGCGACACAGGTCGATGAGGAAGCAACATTGTTGGATCTGATGAGGAGGTGGTCGAGGTGACGCCAGCATAGGAGAGGGGTGAGGTTGATAAAGGAGGGGTGACTAAGGCTAGACCAAAATCTCGGACTCGACAATCTACTCGAGATCAAATCGAGATCGAAAGATAAACGAGCAGATCTCGAGTCTGGTCTCATATTCGATTCTATTCGAACCGAGCTCAATCTTGAGCTATCGTCGAGCCTAACCGATCTCGTACAAACACCATTTTACCATGTAGTCCATTCTCCTAACCAATTAGTCCAACTAATTCGAGATAAGCTCAAGCTCGAAATCGAGCCTAACCGAGTACATATAGTCTTATTTTCTCATGTACTAGCATTGATACGTTCATTCGAGTTCAATCAAGCCAAGCTCGAGCCTAACCAAGCCTTCATCGAGCTTGAGCTTGACACTACCTTCGGTGTTAATTCGAGCCAAGCTCGAGTCGAGCTCGAGCCTAACTCGAACTTTGATAGCCTAAGCTCGCTCAGAATCGGCTCGATTCCAGCCCTAGGGATGACTTTGTGCGTCAGTGAGAGGAGGGGGGTGTGGATGGGGACATAGAGTGTGTGATAGGAGACAGAGGAATTGGAGACAAGAGAGAGTTGATGTGTTTGCGGCATATGAATAACACGTTAGTAAAAACCGGTTACATGGTGCCACATCTACTGCCACATCCACAAGACTACTTGCAAACTGGTTAAAAGACGGTTCATGTCTGGTTTTGACAATTTAAGAATCAGTTAAGTCTAATTTTAAAGTTTAGAAACCAAATTAACAGTAAATCGACAGTTCAGAGACCAAGTAGGTATTTTTCCATATAAAATTACCCTTAAACTATGAAGATATAAAATCAATTGGCGTCATTATTTTTTAAATAAAATCTCGGTCTGCTCGATTTCCACCGTAACCACGATCTGTTTGTGGAACAGTTTACGCATGAAAATAAGGAAAGTTAAAATACAATATCCATTCGGTTACATCATCGGTTCCATGGTCTAGCGGTTAGGACATTGGACTCTGAATCCAGTAACCCGAGTTCAAATCTCGGTGGAACCTGATCTTTTTTACTTCTCAATAGAATCTAAACAACCTGTGTTTCTTTTAAATAAGGCGAGATAATATCTTGTTTTTATTTTCAGAGAAGGTTTCGATTATTTTGTAAGCAAGAGTGTTCACGGAACTGAAGTCCCAAAATAAACTTTTCTCCTCAGCTTTTTTTCTCAATAGTAAGAATCTAAACAACCTGTGTATTATTTCTTTTAAAAAAAGATATAATATCTGTGTTTTATTTTTAGAGAAGGTTTCCATTATTTTGAAAGAAATAGAATTCACGAAACTGAAGTCCCAAATAAAATTTTTCTCCTCAGTTTTTTTTCCTAAAAAACCATGTTTTAATTAAAAAAGTGTGGTTTTTCTTAAAATGAGTATTTACCGAACTGAAGTTCTAGACATGCTTGTTTTCAACATGGGATTTTTCATTAATGAAACCGTGCTTTAAATCCATCTTTATCTATACAATCGGAGAGAGTCAACCCAGCACGGTATTTAAAAAGGGAATGGATATTATTTTAAAGGCGAGTGCCAGCGTCCGGACGTCCGTCCGGATGCCCGCGCGCCGGACCAACCGCGTCCGTCGGATCGCCGGGTACCGCGTCAATCCAACGCCCCTGAGTGCGCCCGCGTCCTAGCCTTCCCGGCGCGCGTTGTTAGTCGTCCTTTGATTAAATTTTCAAATAAACTTCTAATTTTTGTATAAAATTCAAACAGTGTTCAAAATGCGTGGAATAAATTTCATAATTCTTCTAAAATCGAGAGCAACCCATTTTAACTACTTTTTGAATTTTTAAATTTTTTTCACTTTTTTGATTTTTTTTATGTGAAACTACGAGAAGGCACTTATGAAACTTATATCTATACTAGCGAAACTTGGCCGTGTGTTGATGAAACTTGACCGTGTACTGATGAAATCTGATGAAACTTGGATGAAACTTCGATGTAACCTGATGAAACTTGGATGAAACCTGTTGAAACTTGATAAAACTTGAATTGACCTGATGAAACTTGATGAAACTTGAAAAAACTTGAATGAAACCTGATGAAACTTGACAGTTCGGCAAAGTTTTACGAGTATGAAACCCAAGTTTTACTAGGCGAAACCTAAGTTTCAATAAACGAACCCCAAGTTTCACCAGATAAGTTTAAAGAGTTATATGACAACATATATCTTGTTTTATTCGTAAAAATACGAGAAACACGTTGGTGCAAACGGTTTGTGGATTGGAGCATCCAGTCAAAAATTATGGTTGCCGAAAGAAAAAAAAAAGACTGTGGGACGCACCTGCATGCAGCACAGTGCCTTGCCCTGGCGCCTTTCGCGGGCACGCGCGCGAGGCCGGACGCGCCGGCCGTTCGGCCTCAAGCGTTTTCGTATTTTAAAAGGGAATGGATATTTTGTAAACTGAGTATTGAAGGAACTAAAGTAAAAAAAAAATCCCGCAATAATTCAAGGTTTTTTTCTAAAGAAACTGATTTAAATTATTTCTAAAATGGGTGTTCACGGAAAGTCAACTACCAAACAACATTTTCTCACTGAAACAGCCCAAACAACCTTTTTCCCTGGATAATTCAAATTTTTACTAAAAGAACTGTTTTTAATTTTTTAAAAAGGGCGCAATTTTTTCCGTAAAATGAGTGCCCTCAATAATTCGAGTTTACCACTAAAAAACCGTTTTAAATTTGAAAAATATATGATTGTTTTATAAACTTAGTTTTTATGGACTGAAGTATTAAAAAAATTTGCTAAGAGTATCTCCAATGGGACCAGGTCAGCTGACTATACATGTAGCATTTTTGCTGAGATGGATGAGAGTGGGAGTAGCAAAGCCAAGCGCCGACGCTACATCAAGCGTCGGGCGCTACGAGCCCCCAGAGACGTGTCTCTCTCTCTCTCTCTCTCTCTCTCTCTCTCTCTCTCTCTCTCTCTCTCTCTCTCTCTCTCTCTCTCAACGCGCTACGAGCCGCGCCGCGCCGTCGTCGTCGTTGCTGCCGCCGGACCTGGCCTTGCGCCGCGCCGTCGTCGCCGCCACTGGATCTGGGCCCGCGCTGCACCGTCGAATCTGCCGCCGCCGGATCGGGGCCGAACCTTCCGTCGCCATCATGGCCGCGCTGCCGTCATCGTTGCCGTTGCCAGACACGGCCCCATGCCACGCCGTCGTCGTTACCGCCATCGGACCCGGCCCTGCACCGCGCTGTTGTCAGTTCGCAGGGGCAAGGAGGCGGAGGAGATATGGGGAGGAAGAGTATCGGAGGGAGGAAGAATTTATTAAAATAATATGGCTTGGAGTCTGTGCCAATAGCCAAGCTATTGGAGATATGGTCTTTTAAGCTGATCTGAACATATTATATCCAGCAAGCCGGCTCTACCATTGGACATGCTCTAAGTGACCGCCCAAGTTTGCTTGAAGTAAACCTGTTCAAACGTCGGGCCGGGCCGGGCTTGGAAAATTCTGGTCCCACGAGACCAGGCCCGAGCCTGGCTTGGCCCGGTGCTTCAAGCTCCAAAATTGGGCTCGCGCCCGGCCCAAAGCCCGGTGGCCCAGCCCGACCATGGCTTAAATCACGCAAAACTCGGCCCTAGGTCCGGCCCGACCCGACAGTCGGGCTCCGGATGGAGGCCCGAGCCTGTCTCGATGCACCAGTTGGAGGCTTTTTCAAGCCAGGTTTTCAAACCGGGCTTCACATGATCTGGTCAAGCTTGAAGCGCAAAAATTCACAAAAACAACCTTTGCTGGCTCCAAAGATTCTTTTAAGGCTTTGGACAAGTACACAAAAACAAAGACTTCGCCAAGTCTGCTTGAAACATGAACCACTGGACGAATACATCAACAAAGTCTTTTGCCAAGTCCACTTGAAATAGACTGCAAAGATTTTACCTGAAACTCGGGTCGAATACATCAACAAAGACTTCTGCAGCATGCTGTGCGAAAGCAGACAATCCGCGATCCCACGTGCATAGAGACGTGAGTGGCAAAGCCTACTCCCTAGAGACGTGAGAGGCAAAGCCTATTCCCTCCTCCGTTCTCAAATAAGTAACCGAAAGTCAAAGTTTTAAAATTTTAGATATAAATATCTTTAAACTATTTTGATTGAGTGCATAAATCATATGGATAGATTCATCTTAAAATAATATAATAATTGTAGTGTGTTTAGTAAATGAATTATATTGTAACTAGTGGTCGAAGGCATGTTTAGAGACCATGTCAATGTTCAAAACGATATTTATTTGTGACTAGTATAATGTTCCCTCCATGCACTTTTGTAGGGCATATTTTAGCTTGAGGAAGTATTTGAAGATAGTTTTTGACTGTTAAATTTTTTAGGAAAAAGTACCGATTTGGTCCCTCAACTATACCCACTGGACCACTTTGTTCCCTGAACCTCAATATCGGACTTGTGAGGTTCCTCATATAGAAGAACCGGGTTTGATCGATCTTTTGACCGGTCAAAACAACAGTATTAGGGTTTTGACCAGTTAAAACATCGGTTTTAGACTTGAGAGAGAAAGTAAGAGATAAGACAATGAGATGGATGCCATGTGGCCCATGAAGTCAGCAAAAATTATGCATGGATGCCACACAAGCAAAAAAAAGCTAAAACCACCGACCTAGTCGAATGACTAATTTGGTCCGGTTTTGCTACGTGAAGGGCCTCACAAGTCCGGTATTGAGGTTTAGGGACCAAAGTGATACAACGGACATAATTGAGGGACCAAATCGATACTTTTTCTAATTTCTTATAATATTTATTGTCAATTGCTACAAAATAACATTGCAATTTCATATGTGAACATATTTGTACAAATTTTGTACCCAAATGATCTATACAATTTGACCAATTGTTTGTCAACATCTACAAAGTTTGACTTTTCTGATCAAAATGCGTATTATAAAAGTGGGTAAATGGAGTACAAGCTAGGTTCTTATGTGTAGGCATGAAAGAATCAAAACCACTCATATTGTATTTGTTCTGTATACTTTTATTGGATACGGATTTAGTCATAGATAGTGTCGGATATGAATTCAGGCAAGGATAGTATTGAATACCAAGGTTATCCTTAGTGCTAGGTGCCAAGCGAGCGACAGGCAAGGGCCTAAGGCCCACAGGGCCTAGACAAGGCCTAGGCGAGTAAACTAAATACAAGCAATTTTAGCAATTTAGGTCAATTCAAGCGAACAGAAATTCATGGTCACACCGTCATAGCTAATAGTCTCACACACATTCACACTGCCACAAGCTCGAAGCACACTCACCGTCACATTGCAAACTGAAGGGGAAGGGAAAATACAAAGAGTATATGCTGAAAAGCTCACTATCCTAGATCCTTTATCCGTATCCAAAAAAATTTCTGGATTCCGAATCACTTTCCGAGATACTTCGGTCGGTTGAAAATTATCCATACCATTTTCACCCATACCTTATGTGTATGTCCTTAAAGAGTATGTTTTAATTGCTGCATTACTAGGCGTGTAAAAAACCTCTAATACAAAATAGCAAAGAGTATACATGTTCTTAGATATTACAATGAGTAAAAATTATGCATGAGCGCCGTGCTAACTTAAGCACTACTTCCATCATTTAAGCGCATGTACTATTCTATATGCTGAAAAAAAAGTTATTTTACATAAACATGTCTGAGGTATGGTTTTATGAATGATGTCAAATTAGAGATAAGAACTTAGGAGTATTTCTTTCGGCAAGGGGATGATTGTTATTTTCAAACTAGGGATCGATTCCGCACGGATAATACTTTCCGATTAGAGTAAAGAGTTCTTAAGAATTCATATGGTTTTCGAATTAGAGTAATAGCCCTAGTTCCTACTGAATCAGGTACAAACTTATTCTAAATTCGGAGATATAATCTTCTCTCATGAAATTAGGTGATTATGAGTTTCTTATGGTTGTTGGTTAACAAAATTTATACTCTATTTGCCGTTTGAAATATGTGAAACTCAAAATTTTAAATTTTTTCCCACAAATATTTTTAGACAAATTAGATTTTCACACATGAAACCATATGTTTAGATTCTTTCATAATACACTCATTTTAATAGGTATAATAAATGAGTTATGATAGCAATTAGTACTCCCTTTGTTCTTTTTTATTTGACGCTTTTGACTTTTATACACATCCTTTACCATTCGTCTTATTCAAAAATTTAGTGCAAACATGAAAAAAAAATAAGTCATGCTTAATGTACCTTTATTCGTAAAACAAATCACAACAAAATAAATGATACTTGCATAGTTTTTCTGAATAAAACAAATGGTGTTGAAGGTGTGTTCAAAAGTTTAAAGGTGTTAAACAAAAAAGAAGAGAGTATTTTGGATACCATGTCAACGTCAAACCGACCACGCTTATTTGTCACCGGAGGAGCAGTGAATTTCAAGAGCGATTCTCTTTTTAGGAAGCTCGCAGATGCTATACGACAAAGGTCAGTTCCACGTTGTTGACCTGAAACGGGTGCAAAAGTCCGCGCTTCATAAATATTAGGACACTGATGGAAGTGTGAGATCAGTCTCATACATCACTCCAAAAGTTACAAGCTGCAAAACTCTCACAAATATGCCATTATAAACAAAAAAAAAAGGGGGGGTCAAAGTACACCAGTGATAGCTCCGGCGTCTTGCTGCTCCTTCCTCCAGCTTCCTCCCTTCCGTTTCCTCTACTTTCTCGCCTCTCACCCCTCGTCTCCTCGGCATTGGAGTAATGACTTCATCTTCGACCATTGTTAACCACAAATCGCAAGAGGTGACTAGCAATGACCATTTTCCTGAAGATCAAACATTACATTCCTCCAAGTGTAAGTGTGTGGAACTAATAAGGCACAGACTGGGGAGCATCAGCACAGAGTTCAGGTCAAAGCTCAAGTACTAGGAAAAGCTACGGAACCCAAAACTACTTAACTCTACAAGCACAAAGGAAATGAAGATAAGGGCCGAAAAATAAACAGGGACGCAAATAATGGTAAACGGTGGTGCTAAGCTATTTTTTTCGACGATATAGAGATTATACATTAGCCCACCGTTACTTTCATGCTGCTGTGCCATTTTCTTGGTGTACAAAGTAGACGAAAACAATAGCCAACAAGACTATGAATGCCGCAGCTATGTACTTCCAGCTCATCAGTGACGGCTCTATTGTCCGCATGGTGCCAAGCATATCCTCACTAGAGGAATTGTCCTCTCTTGCGTTTGCCTTCGCTTCATCTGTCCAAAAATATTAGTTTCATATTAGTCCAATAAATCATCAATCATGCTCAAATATTCATCCAAAATTATTATTTTCCTTTCAAAGATATTAAAATAATTCCAAAAATCCTCACAAAAATATGTAAACAAATTGAAAAATCATCTCATCATACAATATTAAAATATTCACTCAACATGTTACTTTCATGCTGCTGTACCATTTTCTTGGTGTACAAAGTAGACAAAAACAACAGCCAACAAGCCTATGAATGCCGCAGCTATGTACTTCCAGCTCATCAGCGACGGCTCTATTGTCCGCATGGTGTCAAGCATATCCTCACTAGAGGAGTTGTCCTCTGTTGCGTTTGCCTTCGCTTCATCTGTATCTGTAGGATCTGCATATTTCTCCACCTGGGTAACACATGGATAAACATTACATTTTTACTCAGAGTCAGATCAAAATATATAGGCAAGTTTGCAAAATGGTAAGTGTAAATGCTTGTAGGATGGGTAGAATATTGTAGACAGGCTATGAGCTGCATACATACACAGACCCACAATACAAACATAATTCAGTAATATAGCTCCAATGATCCAAGTTGTGAATTTATGCCCTTTTCTACCATTAACATTTTTTAGTAAGCAAAATCAGATGGATCATGGATGGAGCAATGCTAAAGCAGATAAATAGCTACATAAATCATTTTCAAAATTAATTGATAGTAAATTACAACCTAGGTTGCTCAGATATCCTGATACCAGAAGTCTGAAACAGACACACAATATGTAGATATCAAGGAACACCATTTGCAAAAACACCAATATGGCCATCTTTGATGTGTAACAAATATCGGTACAAGGATTATCTGAAGTATCAGTGCAAAGCAGATTACAACAACATATTTTTTCTAATAGCAATGGAAGAGATTTAAAAAATTTTAAAAAAGATTTTGCACAGTCGTACATTAGAAAACTAGAACGAGGCATGCATGTTGCAGTGGAATTAAGATAGAAAATTTGAACATAGAGTAATTTTCTTGTAAGAAAAGGTAAAAAGAGTCAATAGTTGAATTGTTAAAATAAGCACAAACAAATTCATCTCCCAGTTATAGCATGGCAAATTTTATAGGTATTAGGTACTATATGGAAATGTAGTATAAAATATATTTTTGTAAAAAAGATATGAGATTAACTTCTTTTCATAAATAAAATTATGTCTTTAGAATCATCAATTGCTTCGGTAGAGAATTTCTGAGTATTTGATAAGTATCTTGGCCTACCTCAAGTCCTGTCTTCCAAGCTGGCTAAAGAATTGGAGCTGGCTCAAACCAACCTAAGCTCAAACTAAAGTCAAACTCAAACCAAACTCAAACTCAGGGTAAACTCAACTATTTTGACAGTGTTACAAGGAAATGATTGGTGGGATGGCTATTACAAGTCAGATGAATTGGAGAAACAGTTGATATCCTTTTGCAGTTTTCTTAAGATGAGATTAGTCAAGCACAGAGAATTCACACCTCAGCTTGTGATGGTGAAGAATCAAGAACTATTTCCTCGGGCAATATAGTGGAATGAAGTTCAACATCTTTGCCAGTAGCTTTTTTGCTCAACTGTGTACCATCCTTTAGATTTCCTTTGCACTTCTGAGACAATGTCTTGTTCTTCTTTGTTAACACAGAAATCTGTGGCCAAAAGAAAGAGCCAACACAGCATATTAACACAGCTGTGGTGTAAATACGACATATTTTCTGTAGAAAACTACTTGAAACAACATCAAGATTACACATTACACACTTTTTTAAAAAAGGAACATCAGATAATTAAGAAATAGAATTGAATCAACAGGTCAAGAACAGCCAGTTGCTGCATAGTCTAGGGCTGTGCATAAACCAACCGAACAGAAAAAAACCTTACTGAAAAAACCAAAACCGTACCAGTCAACACTGTTTGACCGGTTTTTGGTATTCGATTCGGTTCATAGATTTGAGGAGTTTTGGTAGTAAAAACGGCCACCAAAAAAAAAACAGTGCTACCAAAGCCTGGGAACAGTCACTCAGTCTCTACGTCTCTTCGTCCTGAACTCCTGATCCCCTAATCCTCAAGGCACCAACAGCGACTCCCGATTTCCCTCACCCCATCATCTCCTCGGCTCCTCTCACCTTTCACTCCCTCAGGTCACCCCAGATTGGCCTTGCCTCATCTCGTCGCGTCGTCGGTCGCCACCCTAAACCTAGCTCTACAACGCTCCTGTTGCAAGAGGCGACTAGGCCACTAGCCAACAGGAGAGCTCGTAAGCCAGGTCCTTACCCAATCTCCCCTGCCTAGGTAGGTACCTATCAACTATCCAGCATGGCAGAGGAGCTCCCAGATGCTCCACGAGTGTGAGCCATCACCAGGTTAAGAATCCAAAGCCGACGTGGTCGGCAGACTGCTCCATGCTTCACTTCAATTACTCCAGGTCTCCTGCTACTTGAAATGCAGATTATCTGGTTGCTCTTGTTGGATTATATCCATAATGTTGTTATGTACCGAACCGTACTCTAAGAAATACCATATTAACCGTATATACCACACATACCAAACCATATAAAATGAAAATACTGAATGAACAGCCCTAGCATAGTTTGTAGAATAGAAATCTCACACCATAGAAGAACATAAGCAAATAAGTCGAAAGAACAAGCCTTAAAGTCAAAAAAACAAGCCTTATCAGCAAATCAATACACATATAAAACATATTACTCCCTCCATCCCAAAAAACAGGGCACATAAAAATTTGAATGCTGTCTCAAAAAATAAGGCGCATGCATAATCATGGTCAAGTCTTGACGCAAATGCCCCTGATCGCATGCAGATTGGATTAGTTGCTTAATTTCCATCCGCGCGGGCACTAATCGCATGCAGACTTGATTAGTTTCTTTCCATCGCTACGCCTTGCCTTCCGCGCGCGGCAAAACCTTTGTGGCCCTGGGCTTTCCTTCCGCTGGCCCACGCAGTCCTTTCCGCCAGGCAACTTCTTACATCACTAATCACGTTGCACTACTCATGATTAGGGGTAAAGGTGGAGAGGATTGGCACGTGCCGTTAAGCTTCGTGCAGAATTTTATGCGCCTGGTTTTTTGGGATGGAGGGATTAGCACTGAGTGCCAAGTCTGTGTACAGGAAGCTCTACATAGGATGACTATCCAATATTAAGTTTATAGACTATTGACTAACTTTCAGGTACATGTGATGCTTTTGCTTGAAAAAAGGTACACATGTTACTAAATCATTGACGTGTTGTACCTTGCATCCTAGCACACACATATCATTTACTGTCCAAGTCACATACGTACCAAGTTATCAACTATCATACATTCCTCAACCTAAGAGCATCCCCAGATGGCTCTGTATCCTTTGCCGGTATCACGCGCTGACCTCGCTGCGCCCTCCCGCCCGCCCATTCGCGATCTGCCCCATTTCAAATTTTCGCGCGCGAGAGCGCCGCTGACGCCTGCCCGCTGCTGAACCAGAGCCTCCTAGGGATGCTCTAACCCTTTATGTTTAAAACCAAATCTGGATCCCTGCGTTAACTTAAGACTAGCTTCTAAATTTGGAACCCAGAGAACCAATGCATACGATGTTGACTAACTAGCTCACTCTAGTCCTTCTGAAACAGGTATGTATATTAACAACACCTATATGAAACAGTAATAAATATTCATAATAGCAAACCTTTCTAGGGAAAGAGTCTATGCAATAATGCATGTTAGCATATACCTGGTGATGAAGTCGTTCTCTTTCCAATGCAAGTTTTGTGACCAAGTCAGTAATGATTTTTGTTCTGATACCAATGTCCTTGACAGTTGACATCTTCACATGGTTGGCTTCATGCAATGAGTTCTCTAGGCTTTCCACCCGACCTCTCAGAAATGATAGCTCTTCACTAAGTTCTAAATTAGTATCTGTTAACAAAGTACACTTTGATTCAGCATTCTCTGCCCTGGCTTCAGCTTTTGAAACTTTTCCTTTCAGATTTTCAATCATATGTTCCATGTCAGATATTGTAGATCTCAGCATATTCTGCTGCTCAACAATAGCATCGACTGATGCCTTTGCATGCTCTAATTGGGTATTTGACTCTTTTAGTTTCCTGTCCAAAAGGCTGGCCTTATCTGTACCCTGACTTTTAAGAGAGCTTAACTCCCCATTAAGTTCTATATTATCTTGTGTTAGCTGCATGCACCTTACTTCAGCATTCTGCGCTCTACTTTCTGCTATAGAGATATCATCTTTGAGATTCTTGATAGCATCTTCCAATGTGCTAAGGTCAGAGTGCAGTGTATTCTTCTCTTTTTGGTTTGCTTCTACTGATGCCTTTGCCAATTGCAATTGTGAATCTGACTCTCTTAACTGTTCTAGTTCCTGAACCTTATCCTGCAAGGATAATAATTCAGGGATTGAATGCATGAGATTATGCTCAGCTTTTTCAGCTCCAGCTTTTCCACTTTCTTTTTGCACCCTCTCTGGGTTGAATTCCAAAGACTGCTTCGTCAAGATTTGTTCTAACTTCGACTTGAGATCATCTTCACTACAACTTGATGCACTTAAGTGGCACTGTATAATATTAAATCTATTTATAAGTTCCTTTGAAGTTCCCAACAGCAAGTCAGAAGCATTTTCTGCTTCAAACATTCTCCCAGAAATTGTTTCAGTTGATTCCTCCAGGAAATATGTTTCCTGTTCTTTGTGATGGAGCTTCAATTTTAGTTCTTCTACAATAGATCTCGAATCAGAGAGCTTCTTTTCAAGATCTAGCTCACTTGCTATGGATTGTTCCAACATTTGCAAAACATTTCTTCGCTGATCTTCTGTTTGCATGCTAGTGTGGGATAACATATGACCGTTTTCACACCCATCGTCTTCAATAGCCCCTGTACAACAGTATAAATGCATTTAAAAATAATGCAATTGATTCAAATAGGACAAAGGGATATCTGAGCATTTACCAGCATTGCCGTGGAAAAAATCTATGGTTTTCTCAAACTTTACTGACTCTTTTCTAATATCAGCAATTAGATTCTGCATCTGCTTCAAAGACACCATAGCACCATCCAGCCTAGCTTTGACCTTGCCTCCAGATTCTTCTTCATAAACCTTATGCTCAACATTTCCTATATCCATTTGAAGAGAGCTAATCAAGCTATCCAATTCCTTGCTTTCTGCATCTAGAAAACCATATAAGATGTCCAATTCAAAAGCGTTCTCAGCAGTCTCAGAAAAAACAGATTCAGCATCCAAGGTAAGAGGCTCAAAATCAGTAGCTTGACGAGCTATTTCCATCACTAGCATCTCCAAATTTAATAATTTCTCAGAGGCAAATGCAAGTTCAAGTTCCACTCTTGTAAGAATTTCCATGCTGCTTCCTCCTACAATCATTCTATCTCCAGGAGGTAGAGCATTTATATTGTTCTCGACATCCATAATTCCTATTCTACCTCCTGCACATTAGGTCATGTACCAAAAAGCATATATAAGATACATGTGATAGATTAATCAAAATATTGAAGTAAATAAAATACAAAGAAAAATGGTGACGATAAAAAACCATAGCATAAGCGATTTTTTAGGGAAACATAAGCAACATATATAGCTTATGGGGCATTGAATAGAGAAGTGGCATTTAAGATTTGATATTATTGAAGAGCAATTAACAGTGTGATTTCAAAATAAAAAATGTAACGTTCAGAAAGTTTAATTCGACTAGAATAATCTGGCACAGGTACGCGGGTCAGATATCAGTTCAAATAGCAAAAAACTATAAGCTTATGCTACTCAGTAGATACCCATGTATGGGAGTAGCCGAGTAGGTTTACATTTTTTTCAATGGAAAGCAGGAGCACGGCCTATTTGACTAGAAGATACTTATACAGATATATCAGGGGCACTTGGGCTCAAAAAGCTAACAATATAAACTGCCTTAAACTTAATGTGTTTTGTACTTTCGGAACTCATCATCAAATGGCATGGATGTATGATCGCCCAACCTAAATGGCAGATGACCACATGAGCAGCCCTCTGACCATGATAGGATTCTTTCTACCAACTGCCACAACCCACCTCCCTCCCCCTCTATCACTCATGTCCCATGATATAAGTTGTTAATGCTACTCTGCTGCCCGTCATAAAGACTCTACCACCATCACACAGAAATGGATCTCTCAATTAAGAAGAATACAGTGGGAGTAAACACCAGATTGGAGTGAAATCTGTTAGATATAATCTTGACATCTACTAGAAGATTGTAGGAGTAGCTAGTTGGTAGCTATATGGAGATGCTAAAAACATCTAGAACATTCAGTTGTACTACGAACTAGATACTAGAAACATCTAGGTATTACTAGAACTAAAATATTAATAGCTAGATGTAGAATATTCTAAATATATGGGTTGATCTAAGGTTAGTTTAACTTAGCCTATAAATAGAACATGTAGGAGCACTTGTTAGCCAAGCTTGAAGATTAATTCAATGTATACTACAAGTGTAATATAGTGAGCCCTAATTGCTTCCTAAGTGAACGTTACTATGAAATTTTGTGAAAGTTTTGCTTGTTGTTCGTGTGAGCTATTTGGCCAACAATTGATATCAGAGCCAAAATTAGCTTCTTCATCGTATAACGAAGGTCATGCCGCGGACACCGGAAAATACAAAATCTGACGGTGATGGCAGCCTAAGTTACCTGAATATGGCCAGAAACTCACGGATCCGGACACGTACCGGATACGGATACGTATCGGATACGCAAGACACGTATCGAACATTTTTAGGATTTTCAAATAATAAAATTAAATCGGATACCTTGTGGATACCTCTCTGATCTGTGGGATACCGCTGAGGGGAGAAGAAGAGGGACGGGGCGGGGCAGACAGAGATGGGCGGGGTGGAGATAGAGAGAGGGCAGAAAGAGAAGGACGGGACAGAGAGAGGAGAAGGAGAGGGAGGGGGCGGCAGCTTGGTGGAGCTTACCGGCGGCGAGGGCGGCTGGCAGCCTGGCAGAAGGGATGGGGCGGCGCGAGAAACAGCGGCAGCGGCGGCTGACAGGGCAACGCGCAGGGAAAAGGGAGAAGAGAGGAGCAAGGAGAGGGGTGCATCGGAGGAGAGCGAGATTGGAGAGTCGAGTCTGGAGACTGAAGAGGAGAAAGAGAGCAGTAGGAGATAGCAGGGGCGTGTGGAGGCTGAAAGGGGAGAGAGAAGACAGGTGTCAGGGAGGAGAGAAGATTTAAAATGCATTTAAATGGACATGCTCATGCTCGTTTCCAAAAAATAAAAAAGACGTCACATTCATATATTTATATATATAATTAATATATATAAACGTATCCCCTTATCGGGATTTTAAAGAAATTACTGTATCGCGGTATCGCGTATCCATATCCATTCCCCCGTATCCAGGCAACATAGATGGCAGCAACGGCAGCGAGGTTGTCTCGAGGATTTCGACGAGAGAAGGCGTCGTAAGTCTTCAGTATTCGATGCTCACCGACAACAACTATGGGTCACAAATTTGATACGCAACTCTACATTAATCTGAAACAAACAAGCCCTCAGCGTCACCCAGGATTTGCAGCTCTTAGCGTCTGATGGGCGAAGACGGTTAACCGAGCGGTTTATCACTGGTTTATATATTTTGTGTTTAGATTAGAATTTAGGAGAGAAGATTTAAAATGCATTTAAATGGACATGCTGATGCTCGTTTCCAAAAAATAAAAAAGATGTCACATTCATATATTTATATATATAATTAATATATATAAACGTATCCCCGTATCGGTATTTTAAAGAAATTACTGTATCGCGGTATCGCGTATCCATATCCATATCCCCGTATCCAGGCAACATAGATGGCAACAGCGGCAACGAGGATGTCTCGAGGATTTCGACGAGAGAAGGCGTCGTAAGTCTTTAGTATCCGATGCTCACCGACAGCAACTATGGGCCTTGGGCGGTGAAGATGAAAATCTTCATGCGCACATAAGGATTGTGGGAAGCAGTAGAGAGTGGGGAGGTTGTTGACGAGCGCAAAGCAAGGATCAGATGGCTCTCGTAGCTATCATGCAAGTTATTCCGAAGGACATAATAATGGTCTTGGCGGAGACGACGGCAAAGGAGGTATGGGACACATTGCAAGAGTTGCATGTTGGTTCCGACCGCGTCAAGGAAGCTCGTGTTTAGACCCTGATGAGGAACTTTGAGGATCTGTACGTTAGTGACTTCGCCATAAAATTAACAACTATCGCCAATAAGATACGAGCACTTGGAGAAAAGATGGAGGAGCACACAGTTATCAAGAAGCTTCTTCGTGCAGTATCAGACAGGTTCTTGTCTTTTGTCTCTACTTTTGAGTGACTTGTTGATATAAAGAAGAAGCTGGTGAAAGTGGTCGGTTATCTTAAGGCATATGAAGAGAGGAATAGAGGCTACCGGCAAGTCGAAGGAGGCAATGAGTTTCTACTCACTCATGCTGAGTTGGAAGCAAGGTTCAAGGGCAAGAACAATAAAGATTTTGGTAAGAACCCAAATTTGATAAGGCAAAGATTCGGCGCTTTAACTGTTAGAAGTTCGGGCATTTTGCTAAGGAATGCCACAACCGAAGAAAGGAGTAAGAGGTGATGAACCTCCTTATGGATGCTAATGATCAGCCAGCACTGCTACGAAGATGGACTTGACGAGTTGAGTCCAGGATGTTGAGTAGTGACGTCGCCATCCTGAAGTCGAGTCTGAGAGTAGATTCTGAGAGTAAGTTTCGACAAGTGGTGCCCTAGATGTTGAGTAGTCACGTCGCCGTCCAGAAGTCGAAGCCGAAGGTAGAGCATGGGGTGTTTGAGTAGTTGCGTCGCCATCCTATGCATGCTTAGTAAGTGTTGCATATATCGTAGGAGTGTCCGAATTAGGGGTGGAACCGAGCTTTTTCCCGAGCCTCTTCTAAAATTGATGCAGATTGATTCTATATGATTTTAGATGTTTTTTGAGGGTAAATTTACAACCGAGCCCACGAGCCGAGCCGGAGCCGAGCCAAAGTGCATTTCAAGGTTGTCTAAAATCGACTAATTTTAATGTTGGAACAATCCAAAATTGAATCGGATGAAATTTTTAACCCAGCCAAAAAATCAGAAAACGAGCTTTTGTTCCAGCCCTAGTCCGAATGCGTCAACAAGTTAGAGTTAAGATGTAAGATTCGGAGGAGATTATTAGATATAATCTTGACATCTACTAAAAGATAGTATAATGTGTAGCTAGTTGGTAGCTATATGGAGATGTTAGAAGCATCTAGAACATTCAGTTTTACTACTAGTTCATAGATGAACTAGATACTAGAAACATCTAGCTATTACTAGAACTAAAATATTAATAGCTAGATGTAGAATGTTCTAGATATATGAGTTGAGCTAAGGTTAGTTTAACTTAGCCTATAAATAAAACATGTAGGAGCACTTGTAAACCAAGCTTGGGGACTAATTCAATGTATACTACAAGTGTAATATAGTGAGCCTCAATTGCTTTCTAAGTGAACATTACTGTGAGAGTTTTGCTTATTGTTCGTGTGAGCTCTTTGTCCACCAAAATCAACAAATCAAATGAAAATTTGGAGCAAACCGAACCAAATCTCTCATCCTATCATCTCTCAGTTAGTTGTCATGTTCAATTGGCGACAACCTCGGTGCGCATGTGAGCTATGAAGCCTGAAGATCAATCCTGAGAGGCATGCCCAATGGTACCCAACTTAAGGTGATGAATAGTGCTAAATAGCACTATACCAAATAAAATAGAAGAGAGAAAAATGCTGATAAATAGTGCTAAGTTCACTCCTAATTGAATTTCATTGAACATTCCCTAACAGACCAAATGAAAAATATTTTCGTGAGGTAACAGTGGAAAATTTACAATTTGAGATTGAGCAGGAGCAATTATCCTATTTCAAAAATAAGCAGTAGCATGTATCTGACTAATAAACAGCCCAATTAACTAACTAGATTAGATCGGTAAAAGACAAAATTACCACGATCGGGATCCTCTGCCTTTGTAAGTCCAAAGGCACGGTGCCTTTTGAACTAGCTCACAGCTGCGGTCAAACCAGCTGGAGCGAGCGCGCAGGATGGGCTGGGTGGGCCGCGCCTCCTGCGAGCATGCAGCGGCCAAGACGGGCCTCGCGTGCGAGCGCACAACAGCTGGGTCGCGCAGGAGCAACGGATGGGCCGCGAGCGAAGCGAGAGCCAAAGTGGGCTGGCCCACGACTGCTTTAACACAAGAGAACAAGAATTTCGGCTCTTGGATCTCCATCTAATGGTCCATAAAAGCCATAACTGGAACGCTTTTCTTCACACTGAAACACAAACGTACAGGCTACAGAAAAAGCTGATACTGAACACTTCAAATTAGATCATGAAATGATCATTTAGGATGCACAAGAGCACAAATATAGCTAAAATGGATTTTCAACAGTATTATGGATCTTTTAGCACAAATAGGAAGTCTAAAAATGTAGTAATTCGGATGAAATTTTGATTCAAACATAGTATTAGTAACTACGAAACCACACTGAACTAGACAGTGTGACAAAAGATTTAGTCTAGCACTTCTTCCTGGCAGGGTGCTTTCAACCCAACTAGCACCTCACAAGTGATCATCATTATTGGACCCTCCCTACATGAGAATGAATTATTGTGATTAGTATTTTCAAGAAAATAAGAAAACATGAATATACTAAGAAATTAGTATTTACCATCAATAGTTGTATGTAACTTCCGGTGAAATCATTCTCTTCTAAGCGATCTTGACTATTTTCCATCGATTGATGATGGTGGATGTTTTCTTTATTGGCATCTCCCTATAAGTGACAATCATTTTTTTGTCAATATTCTAGTGTAACATCAAATTGAATAAAGAGTGTGTTGGTGATTGATAAGCGACCCATTCTGAGACGGGCCTTGGGCTGATTCCGTACCGACCCACCGCACATACAGAAGGTCCAAAAGGCCGCCCCTGACCATACCAAAGGAAGCGTCTAGCCCGTCAGGGTCTTCACCGGGCTTGACCAGGTCAACCGCGTCTCTCTGGGTCCCAGCCAGGAGCGTGGAGCGCCTCCCGGGATATCCTTAGCCCGGGAGAGGGTCCCGCGGATAGTCCGCCTATCTGCAGGCAGGTGGTGACAATTGTCATGCCCCGCCACACTTTCCCCGCCCTTGACCGGGAGGAACTGTGCCTCCCCGGGAACCCGCAGCCCGGGAAGAAGCACGCGGGCAACGTGGTTTGTCGTTTGCCCCCCTTTGGTAGGCGACGATGGTTGTTACGCTACGCGACGCCCCCAACGGGTGGCGCGAGGCTAGCTCGGTCCAGTCTATGCTATATTGGGGATAAAGGAAAAGTGCTTTCTCCCTAAAGCATATTTCTCTCCTGCATCTGCATTCCAAGACAAACACGTGTCCAGTACTAACCTGACCAGCTTCTCCCTGCAGGCTCGAGACCAGACAGAGCCCCGGAATGAGACAAGAACATCGTCACTAAAGCAAGAACGGGCGCGGGGCCCGCCACATCAGCTCCGGGCGACCTGGGCGACCTGCCGCGCCTATAAAAGAGGGATCCCTGGACATTCGAAGGGATTCGATTTCCATCAAGCAGTCTCAAGCAGATCAAGCAACACCCACGCCCGAAGCTTCCTTAGCAGTTGCCATAGTCCTTAGTCATCACCCTTGTAAGCTCGGGATCGATGCCTTTAAGCCCGGTCTCGGCATCCCTTGTACTGTTTTCCACCATATAATCAACAAGGCTGGAGTAGAGCTATTACCCAAAAGTGGGGGCTCGACCCAGGGTAAATCGCTTGGGTCTTCACGGTTTGTGTGGTTTCCTTTCTTCCTCTCCCCCATTCTTTTCTTCTCCTCCACCGTACAACGGATCTGTACCCGGGTCACCAAGTCGCACCAGGCTTAGTCCGGGAAGACCGCTTGGCCTGAGCCCCCGCAGGCTCGGCCGCCCCGGACTACTGAGAAGGGTTGTCGTTGGGTCTCACTCCAACTACAAATTCGTCTGCCGGTCCGTGGACCCGCGGCTCTTCGAGAGCGCGTTTCCCAGACACCGATAGAGTGCAATATATATTATAGAACACAAACCTTTGTAGTGAGTTGTTTCTTTTTAGTTAGTTGATGTTTTTGAACCCAATCTCTGTTTCTCTTCGAGGTCCTCTTTTTAGCCTCTTTCTTCTTTAGACCAACGGTGTGTGGTATAGTATGGGATACTTGAGAGATCTCTGTAGGTCCATCTTCATTATCATTGCCACCCGTAAGTTCTTTTATTTTTTTCCTCCACTACTCTCGACAAGTTATCATATGTATTATCTAGTAGCATGACACACTTAGGATAATCAGAAACACGAAAGGACAATGCATTGAACTTGTGAGAAAGAAGCTGGTAAGAACGTGAAGCTTCTAGCTTCGGATTTTCCAAGACTTTTTTGCCATTAGCATCTTGAACAACAGAGCTACGCACTCCTCTTGTCCATCGTTTGAGAACACAATTGTCAGTCATTTGTTTTATGTTCATCAAATCAAGAACTTTTAATGCATTGGCACATAATATCCCAACTTTCTCAAATAGACAGCAGCTACATGAAACCTTTGGCCCCTCCATAGAACATACAACCGTTTTTTCTTCTTCCACGTAAGATTCATCACCAAAAGTTTCCATTCCAACAATGTACTCATTGTTATTAGCCGATGGCTTTGTATAGGCTACAAGAGATCTTTCATATTCATTTTGAAAAGATCAAAATATTGGAGGGGTGTACATCTTACTTGCTTGCACCAACATTGGTGTCCTCATATGTAATCGTGGTACTTTCTTCCTTGAGTCATACTCAGATTTTAGCTCTTTATCTCGCTTTTCTTGCACAACCCTGTCAAAGTGGTGAAAAAACCGAGGAATGTCCAACCTCACATTCAAATAGCTTTTGAGATTGCTATTGAAACTCTCACTTAACTGTATGCTTCGCATTCCCAACATAAATACACCCTTCATATAGCATAATGCTCACTTTTCCTTTAACTTGTACATGATGTCTAGCCAAGTTTCCTTCAGAACCTTGCTTCTCATGCCATTGAAAACTTCTTCAAACATTGCATTGTCCTCATGCTCATACATGCAAGCTCTGAAATCACCAAGAATACTTGACTCTCCAACCATGTGACGGTTCAAATTCTTGGTTGCATTTTGACCAATATGCCAAGTGCATAACTCATGCCATGAATTAGGAAGTATCTCACCGATGGCCTTTCCCATTGCCGCATCTTGATCGGTAAAGATGGTCTTGGGCGCCTTCTCACCGTGGCTAGTTAAGAAAGTCTTGAATAGCCATTTAAAAGACTCATAGCTTTCATCATACATAAGGACAGCACCAAAGATAGTGGTCTCTCTAAATTGATTGAAACCAACAAAAGTACCAAATGGTCGACAATCTTTGTTGGTTCCAAAAGTGGTATCAAAAGTAACCACATCACCGAAGTGTGCATAATCAATGATCATCCTAACATCTGTCCAATATATATTTGTTATTTGTCCTTCCTCGTCGGATTGCAAAGCATATTGGAATGAAGGATTTGTAGCAATTTTATTTTGGATGTAGGCCAACAAACTCTCATATTCCCCACCCTTTAACTCCTTTTGACGCTTGGACTGTACATAATTCTTATGATCAATACATGTGTAGGTAAGATTGGAGGACCCTCCAACTTGACGGCTTGCCAACTCATGGGCAACTTTAGGTCTAATCCCAGAATCTTCAGCCATTTCAATTTGAATAACTTGTGCTTCGGTGATTTTCCTTTGTGAAGGCATTAGGTGAGTTGTCTCGGGCAAATGGAGAACATGGTTATGCTCAAGATTGAGATCAAGCAACATGTACAACCCTGAAATGCGATCCAAGGTGATTCCCATACGAACATCACAACCTGTTCTTGTCTCATCTCGAGGAAGTTTCGTCAAATGATCTCTTTTATCCTCTTTTCAAAAACCTTGCTTCGAGCAAACATATCTACATGGTGTGAATATCTTGTCCGTTCCACTTTTATTCTTATATTTCTTCCTGCAGCTAAAGCCCACTTGACCACCGTAGAATACCCAAAACCTCCAAGCTTCCTCTACACTTGCAAAGTCCATGCCGATTTGAGGCCTCCAAGAAGATATATTGTTTATGCTGAAAAAAAATATGACATTGATTTTTACATATGTTTGACTACTACAAAGTGATAAAAACATATGTTACATATGCAAGAAAAAAATATGGCATTGATTATTACATATGTTTAATATGACAAAGTGATAAAAAGATATATTACATATGCAATAAAAAATATGGCATTGATTCTTACATATGTTTAATATGGCAAAGTGATAAAAACATATTTTACCTATTTTGGGCATGAATTAATCTATTGGGACTTCCAAATATTTTTAGTGAGGCTCGAAGATTCATTGGAACTAATTAGGGGCACTACCATAACTGGTGCTACAAGTTGCATAATCTTGGAGAACAAAGAGTATGTAGATGATGATCCGGATGAAGATTTGCCAAAGTATTAACAAAAAGTAGGCACCATGCCTACTATCATGAACGGTGTCATTGATCTCAATCAAAATTATTTTGTATAGGAGCTGCAAAGAAACATACCCGTGCTGCTGATCTTCATTTCTTTTGCCATCGATCTCTTCCACAATTCCTTCCACTGCAACCGGACTCTCCATTTTCACCGCTTGTTGCTCGTCAAAATAAACGGACGGCGTTTTGATTCTTGTTTTTGTTACAACGCGCGAAGCAGCGATAAGTTTCCTGCCTGGAAAGCATGCGCTCGGCCGGGAGGAATCGCGTGGCCCAGCTGCTGTGCGCTCGCACGCGAGGCCCGTCTTGGCCGCTGCATGTTTGCAGGAGGCGCGGCCCAGCCTGCGCGCTCGCTCCAGCTGGTTTGACCGCAGCTGTGAGCTAGTTCCAAAGGCACCGTGCCTTTGGACTTCCAAAGGAAGAGGATCCCGTTCGAAATTACCAAGCCAACTTCACCAATTAATTAATAAAAGTTAAAGAGCCATTAATAATGTGATTTCACTATTAAAAATGAACACATTGGAAACTTCAGCATGTAGAAGGTCCAGATGGACTAAAACAACCTGGTGCAGCCGTGCGCATAAGGTAGAAACCATATAAGCATCTGATACTCAGTAGGTACCCGCTGTGTATGGTAGTGGAGTGACACTGCATAGATGTTTCAGAAACACTCGCTTGGATTTCAAAAACCATTATATAACATATATATAAGCTGCCTTAAACCCCAACAAAAGTATGATCACCCAACCAAATTGGCGGATATACGAGCTGGATTGCATGCCCTAAAACAAAATCTCTATTGTGTGACAAGATACCACATCTATCCATAGTGATCTTCAGTTAAAGCACAGAACTAGGATAACAACTACCGACACAAGCAGAAAAGGAATCAGCTTCGGAGACTCGAGTCTCCAAGAGATATCTAGCTAGAGCAGACCAAATCAAAACACACAATCATCACCACGCCGACTTGGCTAACCAATCACCACTGACGACGACTACTCAACTACGTCGCCGCACCCCCACTCAACACAAGAAACTCAACGAGGCTATATGATCCACATCCAGTCATCCACCAAGCTGCGGCTCGCAGCCACCAGCGCCAGACAGAGCTCGCCCTGCTTCTGGGCTCCCCGCATCAAGAGGATGAAGCCAAGCTCCGTGCCGCAAGCAGTTGACCCAAATCGGCAGAAGCCAGCGGCAAGAGCAAGCGGCAGTGGCACACTAGAGAGGCATTCCGGCGAGCGCGTCGCCCGAACGGGGCGGTTACCTCGGCTATGGGGGAGGAAGGCTGGGAGCTGATGCACGCGAGCTCTGCGGAGTCGAGGCAGGAGTCTAGAGGAGACGAGGCGACGTGGGATCGATTCGGATGTGTGTGGTTGTGGTTGCCTTTTGTGCAGAAGGGGAAAAAATCGATCGTATTTTCAGATGCGCCACGTGCGTGCGTGCGGGGCCACAACGACAGTAGGCGGCAGGAAGTGACTCAGGCCTTCTTTGTTTCAGATTAAATTAAATTAAATTAAATTAAATGAAATTTGTTATTTTTGTATAAACCAAATGATGTAATGTTTTGTAGTCATTTTTGTGGGGTTTTAAATAGTACTTCTTAAAGTTTGTAAAATATTTTTTTCATAATTTTTCAACTCGTTAAAACGTATTTTGAGGTGGTCACAAATTTGCTACAGTAAAACGCAACTCGACATTAATCTGAAACAAACAAGCCCTCAGCGTCACCCAGGATTTGCAGCTCTCAGCGTCTGATGGGCGAAGACGGTTAACAGAGCGATTTATCACGGTTAATCGCTGGTTTATATATTTTGTGTTTAGATTAGAATTTGAATTTTACTGAAATATAAACGGTTAGCTGTGGTTTATAGCAGTTAGCCACGACTTTGGCAATTGGTTGCGTTTTTTATGGTTAGCCGCAACTTTGGTGATTTAACATAAAATCACATGAAATGATGAGAAAAATTTTAAATTCTAAAAACTTTTTTAAGACAAAGTGTTTAGAATAATTATTACTATTTTAATAAATTTTATACAAATTTCTATTTGAAATTTCATTTTAATGAATTTTAAACGGTTTGATCGGTTAGTTTTCCGAGCCGGCCGGCCACGTAGCGCAGTTAACTGACGGCCATGGTTAGCCTAAACGGTAAACAGTCGGTCACCCTTTGTTTAGCATTTAGACGGTTTAAACGGTGTTTACACGGAATTAAACGGAGTAAACGGTTTCTATTTATATTGATAAAAATAGCATATATTTTAAATTAAAATTGATATTTTTTAGGCATAGCAAACTAGGAGTAATGCAGTATAGCAATTATCATAAGCAGATAGCGGTGATACTATATTAATACTAGTAGAATTGTAGATTGAAATAGAAATTACACCAGTATTGGACTATTGGTGTATCAAAAGGACATATTGAGCATTACTGCTAGAGTGCTAGTACATCATAAGGATTGAAATCACAACTTCACGTCACATATTAAAACCGCAAAGCCGTACTGCACAAAGAAAAATTGAAAACACATATTAATAGAGCAGTACCTAGGCGCGACGTGGGGCCCACATGGCTCGAGCGCGAACGCATGGGGCGGGCCAGAGTCTAGGAGGGAGGTGAGAGCACAAGAGTTTAGCTGGCGTGAGAAGAGCATGGGAGTGAAGTGAACAAATTAAGAATTAGTGTTTAGAATAATTAATACTATTTTAATAAATTTTATAAAAATTTTCATTTGAAATTTCATTTTAATGAATTTTAAACGGTTTGACCGGTTAGTTTTTTGAGCCGGCCGGCCACGGAGCCCAGTTAACTGACGGCTAGCCGCGGTTAACCGGCGGCTTTGCGAAACCACGTGACACCATACAGATCTGTATCCTCTGCATTTAAATAGGAGCAAGGTTGAGGGCCATAGGGCTAGATCTGGCAACCCATACCACATCCGACAACAGCACTTTGGCCTTGTTCTTTTCAACGTTATGTACCGTTGCGTATTAATATAGCAAATTTTGTTATTTTTATATAGCCTATATGTTGTGATAATTTTTAACGATTTTTTCGTGTCTTTTAGTATTCCTTACAAAGATCTTAAAACTATTTTTTAATTATTCTTTGGGAAAAAGTCCATTTTAGGTCAAAAAACGCTAAATATGATTTGGTCTGTTTTACATCGCTGACCTTGCAATACTGGTTTAAAACACATCACAGGCTAGTTTGCCTGGTGGTTTTGCACTGGTGGCTTCCACATGTCCCCTCACTTTGAGATTGTCTCCATCGTGGCTGCCAAATATACTCCTCTCTCTCGAAAGAAAATTCTATGCCACATACACGTGTCCCTCCCGTGAAAAGAGAGACAGAGAGGGCGCGCGCACGGGAAGAGGAAGGTGGCCGGAGAGGGGCGGCTTCGGCGAAGGTGGCTCCCTGGCGGTCGGCGACGGCGCAAGCAGGGAGGCTAGCATGCCACTGCCATCTCCCCTCTCCGCCACGGCCGACGTGAGGCCATACCTCTTCTCCACACAGGCACATCACCGCTTGACCCCCTCTCCGCCGCGTCCCGGCATGTCAACGGTGCTGCCACCTCTTCTCTGGCGCCGCCATCCCTCCCCTCCGTCATGGACATGGCGATGCCCCCTACTCCACTGCCTGGCGCGACAACGACACGCCTCTCCTCTCGCTTGGGCGGCACTGCCAACCTTCAATCTGCCCTGATCCGGCCACTGCGACCTTCGATCTGCTTTGATATGCGCTGACCACCACCATCTCCTCCCCCAACACAAGGTGGCGGCGGCGGCGCCACACCTCTTGCTAGTGACGCGGTGGTGGCCCATGTCTCTTCCTCGAGCACATGGCAGTGGTGGTGTCTGCGTTCCCCTTCATCGGCTCCAAGGACGAAGAGCGGGGCATGGCGAGGTGGAACCCGTGCTGTTCAAGCCCCCTGCTGCTCCTACTCGGCGATGGCCGCCTGCCGTGCGGTTCGATTCCCCTTCCCTTGTTGCGTGGAGATAAGCTTGGAGGAGGAAAGAGAGAGATAGACGGAGAAAGAGAGAGGGGAGATAACAGAGTTAAAAGAGTTATGTGGCCGCCAAATCAGCAAAACCATCTCTGTGTGGCGCCACATCAGCAAAACCACCGAGTAAAACCGGGTTATGATGTGTTTTGAGCCGATTTTAAAAGTTTAAGGGGGAAAAGTAGATCAAATCATAGTTTAGTAGGTTTTCCATACTTTGGCGATAGTTGAGGTACCTAAAATGTACTTTTTTATAATCTGTAGACCTCTTTTTTAGGGCTTTCAAATTTGCTACAGTAATACGCCAATGCAACGATGCACTGAAAAGATCAAGGCCTTTGAGGGGGAGGATAAACCGCAATTCCCATGCGTTTAGGCGGGAGCTGCAGCACTGCTACCCCATGTTTGCCGCCTCCTATTGCTCCTCTCTTCTGATGGATCTAGTCAATCTTGGTCGAATTCCTACTCACAATGCAACGCTGCCCGATCTTCCTCCCAATCTTAGAACTATTATGGAGGTCGAATGGGCTTTAGTACTAGAAAAAAGTTTCAGAACACAAGTAAATGTGATGGCAATGTTACGTCTTGTAGATTTGTATGCTAAAAGAAGATGTTTGAGAAAATAGATAAATTAGATCATTTAACCAAGAACCCTTAAACCAAGAAAAAAACTGATTGTAAGGCACACATGGGACTTTCCTTTAAGCGAACAATTGGAAAACTAGATATAGTTGATTTAGTTGTTGAACACAGCCATCTACTCCAAACTCCTAAAATAGCTCATTTAATGTTTCGCATTGGAGCATACCAACGGTACAAGGTGCTGAAATTGAAATTGCAGACGATTCTAGGGTTCAACCTAGAATTGCTCATGAATTATCCAGTAGGCATGTTGAAGGGGCATCAAACCTTGGATACACTACTCAAGATCACAAGAATTATTTGCAAACTAAACGTCAAAAGGAGATGAAGTATGAGACTAGTGGCTTGTTGCACAACTTTCAAAACAAGGTTGTAGAAAAACCCTTCCTTCTACTATGTTTTGCTGCTCAATAGCTAAGAACAAATAGTAAATATCTTTTGGGTTGATGCAAGAATGATAATAGATTATACACATTTTGGTGTTGTGGTTGCCTTTGATGCTACTTTTGGAACTAATATGGAGAGGTAACCGGTGGCGTAACTAGGATTTAGTAAATATCGGGGCCAAGTCGTCAAGTCAACATTACAGATGCTTTGATTTGCAATGCCATTGCGTGAGATTCTAACCACTTCCAAGTTTTTCTTGAGCAACTTGAGTTTTGAGGGACTTCAATTTTAGTGTGTCAGCAATTCTAGAACAAAAAAAAGTAGTAGGACCTCACTTTCGTGTATTATGGACTGATGTTTTCGCAATGGATGGGATGTTTTCTCATAGCACTAAGAAGATAATATTCTAGTCTCCCTTTTTTGTCAGCATCCAGCTGCGTGATTTGCAAACCTTTCAAAAAAAGGGTACAAATGGCACTAGGTTATACTGACACACTGCTTGTTATTTTCTGCGTAGGAATAGGCTTATGGTTTATCGACTGTTTCGAAATGCCAAATGTTTCTCGAACCTATTTCTCCAAGTCTCGAACATGCTTCTCAAAGTTCTCAGGATGAAGCCGTTTGTTCTCAAAGCTCGAAGTTCTTATATTCAACAATTTAGTTTAGAAAAGTGTCACACAACAATTGTATTATAGAATTGCATGTTTAAAGCAACATTCATGCAATTTTGAGAAACAACTTTTAGTGTTACACAAGTATACATACCTGCGAATGGAGGAGGCGGGGAGAGGGGTAGGCAGGGAGCGACGGGGATAACTGGAGAATAGGCGGGGAGCGACGGGAGAGGAGGCGGTCGGCGCCTCGGCGGGGAAAGGCTGTAACACCCCAATCTGGGGATGTTTTTAAATTTGCGCCAAATTCAAATTTTTGCTTGAAATTTTGTATCATCCTGGCGTGTGGGTCCCATTGCCAGTCACAGTAGCATCCCTCTTTCTCTCTGTTTCTCTCTCTCCCGCATGCTCTCTCTTCTCTCTCACTTCCCTGACTCTTTCTCTCTCTCCTAGCCACACTGTTCGGCCGTCCTGAGCACTGTACCTGCTCTGCAACGCCGTGCTGGCTGCGCCGCGCACCGACCTCCATCATGGCCGCGCCGCGCGCGTCCATTTGCCACGCCGCGCCATGCCCTGTCACCCGCCGCCTGCAGCCGCGCCGAATCTGCGCCGCATTGTCGCCGCCCACCCCTCCTCTATGTCCCCTGTTCCGTTCGGCGCCTATAAAAGCCCTGAGCTACCCCGCCGGCGCTGGTTTTCGCGTTTCCCCCAAATCCACCGCTCGTCGGCGCCGACGCGATTCCGGTAATTCCATGAGCTTCTCTCCAATCCCTCTCGCCCAAAGCTTCACGGAAATCCCCTTGATCTTTCCCCTCTGCCAATTTCAGGCGAGGACCTCGGAGCCGGCGTGCCGGCGTTGGCCCTGCTTCAGCCGCCGCCGCGTGCTTCGCCGACAGCCGTCGCCGTCCCTCCTCGCGCCCGTCTCAAAAGATCTGTAAGCATCTACAGACTCTCCGCATGCTCCTAGCCAAGCCGTGTAGCATGTAGGTCCGTAGCGTTCGCGCGCGTCGCCGGCGGGCTCTTTGCTCTGCCGCCGCCGCCGCGTTTGGGCACCCCTGGCCTCGACGCGAGTCTCGTAGGGTTCCGTAGGAGATGCTGATGTCGGGGCGCACACGCAGGCCTGCAGTGCCACCGCGTCGTTCGCCGTTGCTTGCCGGCCACGTCGATGGCTGGAGGTAGGAGGCAAGCCACAACCGTCCGATCCGCGCCAAGATCAGTGCTGTGATGAGCCGAGGAGCCACTGACATGCGGGTCCCACCTGCCAAAGTAAATCCTCTCGCTCGCGCGCGCGATCCGCAGCCATGCGTCACTGACCGATGGGCCCTTGATCCCACCTGTCCGACTTAGTGGAGACGCCATGCGTCGTTGATGCTTCCTCATAGCGCTGGCGCCTCCCCAAAAACCGCCTTCGGTGTCGCCGCTCAAGCCGTGCGGGCGCGCGTGCGCAAATGGGCCGTGGGCTGATTTCGCTTCGCAGGCTGCTCGCAAGTTGGTTTGGCCCGATAGCATTTAACCATTTTTCCAGCGAATTTCTATTTAGATAATTACCAATTTTAGCTTCTGATTTATTAAAAATAGCTATAAGCTTCCAAAAATTCTAGAAAAATTTGGATAAATACTAGAGACCAGTTGTGAATTCATAAAAATATAAAAGGTAGCCACTGTAGAAAAAATTGCACTGTTAGTTGAAAATGAGAATTCTCTTATGTAGAAAGGATTAAGTTAATTCTAGGGTAATTGCTTGTTTATTAATTAATGACTTAGATCCCAAATATTCCTTAGAAAATATATTAGCTTAAAAGTGTCTCGATAAATCTAGGAATATTTCAAAAATAACATTTTCACTTATATACATATATATATTTATGTATGCACTCGTAGGAATACTTTATTTCTAGACACCAACCATTAACTAGCTTTTTCCTTAAAATAATTTGTTTAAGGTGCTGAACTAGAAAAATGTATAAATATTGCTTAAAACCTAGGATTAACTCTTTATCTAGGATGTTTTAGTATATTGCCAACTCCGTTAAACTTTAACCCGATCATAGGTAAAATTTCCAATAGTCGTCATTTTATGTTACCGAGTAACCCTAATCCCACTGTCGCGAACTTATCGTACAAGGTCGTATTTTAGGGTTTAGTAGACTAATATATATATACTTACAATATTATTTATTAATGCTCTAGGCATGCATAGCATATCATACGATAACCAGCTTCGTTAATCGATCTTAGGCCTTAATGACGAAGCTAGGACCTAGACCGAGAATGCATCATGTTTTTCATTGCATTACTAGTAGTAATTATTGGTTGTTGGTATGATTAGACGTAGGCGATCCCGAGGGAAGATTTGGGAACGCCGAAGAGGACCACCTACATGATCAAGGCGAGTTAACACTTACTCTTTAGATGTGATCCGTATTAGGGAGAGACAGTGACTTTCCCTGGTACGGATTAATATCGCTAATACCATGTTCATTACCCAGTTTTCCTTAAACTATGTTGTTTAATTATTAAAGATGCATGCTTAGTAGATTGCCTAATTTTTAATCATGTTATACTTATACATGCCTGCCTCAAGATATTTAGCCTTAATGACTGTCTTGATTGTCATTCCCTTGTTAGCCTATAAATAGTCTGGTAATAACTTTAACCCTGCCTAATGGATAAAACTTGCTTAGACTGGCTTAGACTTAACAAATCTTCTGGCTAATCGCCACGGAACGGTGAACCGATATTCATTGGTCATCATTCATTTCATTCGAATATGATAATGACATATGACAGTTAGGGCTGGTAGATGCATGTTGGGCTAGTTGTGTTTGTGGGTATGGCTATGTGGGTACTTGGTCGGTTGTGGCCAGTTAGTTGGGAAAGTCCAAGTGTTTGGTATGGTCAATGACCGTGGAAGTAGAGAATTAATGGTGGGTTGCCTCTAGATGACATGTGATAAATATTTAAGGCACGAGATGCTTTGTGCTGGGTTTAGCCAGGGCTTACCCAGGAGGAGCACGGATAAACACGCGTAGCGGAGAGAGCGCTGCCATCTGCGGGATGGTTCCAACACAACGCTTAGCCATCGCGCGGAGCACCGGACTTGGATCACCAGGGTGAGCACTCTACGAAGGCCCTCTGGGACCAGTCTCGATAGGGGACCGGCATTGGCCATCACCGAGGGTGATAATGGCCACACATCACCAGGATGACGGTCAGCTAGTGTGGGCCGGCAACCCTACTAGGCCAGGGTGATCATGCCATGGCATGTGTGGTTCGCAACATGATTTGCCAAAACCTGGAATGATGGCAGAACTAGGATTGGTTGGGGGCAACCAGGAGGAAAGTTCATGAGGAACAAATAAGCTGGTGTGGTGATCTGTTAAGTTGGGTTGTTTTTGGATGAGGAGAGTCGGTCGATTGTGGGGGTATGTTTGGTCGATTGGTTGGGTTTGGGTGCATTGGTAAGCTGGAACCCTTGATTTCACATAAACAAGATAAATTATTGCTGCCAGATAGGATGATTTCAACCTCTTAATAAAATTGGCTTTACGCAAATAAAATAAACCTTCCCTCCAGAAAAAGCCTTCTAAACACTATATGCATTAAGGGAAGTGTTAACTAGCTAGCGTTTGGATGACGCTGACCTTGCCCTCTTACCTCTTCTAGTTGATGGAGCCGAGGAGGACCCTTACGAGTGCCACGAGGACGACGCTCAAGACTATGGTGGACCTGAGGAGTCGTAGGGAGTCGCTCCAGTCGCTGATGGACCGTAGTCGATAGGAATTTCTTTGGGTAGATATTTTGATGACTTTTGCACTCTGAACAATGTTTGTAACCTTAAGGTGTGTATGGGCCGCCTTACTAAATTTTCCTAAGGGCGTAACATGTTGTAATATTCAAGAATTTATTTATCGATGTATGACTGTATCGACTACATGGTCTTCCGCTCTAGCGTACTGATCCAGGGGCTAGTGCATGGGATCGTCGACCCACAAGGTAAGTTAAAATTGAGGGGTGACAAAGGCGCAGGCGTCGGTGCTTGGGTTTGGGACTCGGGAGGGAGACGGAAGTAAGGAGTGACGAGAGGGAGAGGGTGAGCAAGAGGCTGCGCTGGTTGCTGGCACTGGGGTGGGGTGCTGAGTTGGACCGAGGAATACCGCACAACCCCGAACGTGCAGGTAGAGCTGGCCAAATGGGCGGTCCGGCCGAACCGAACCGGCCCATACTGTTCACGAACTGGGGGTACCGAACTAAATCTGGGCCGACACCTCGACCCATCGGGCTGGCCCGGATCAGTTCGCTTAGTAGCAGCATGGTTTGGTTCGGTTTGGTTTGCTACCGTAGTATATTTATTTAATTCAATATATGTATATATATATATATATATATATTTTTTATTATGATAAATAATATATTTTTTAATTTATAATGTATATTTGTGAAATATAATGGTTTTTATTAATTTATATTTATTTAAATAAGATAAAATGACTAATAAACAACCGGGCCGGCCAAGTTCAGTTCGGTTCACTGTGCGAACTGAACATGGGCTGAGACCACAGCCGGTTGGCTCGGTTGGCTTGGTTGGCCTGGTAACCAAACCAACCGAGCCCGAACTGAACCGGGCCAACCCATTGGTTAGGTCTGCGTGCGGGGCCGATGCTCCGGTGGCCCTAGGCCCAAATCCGCCCTAGAGCCGACCATTTGATGTATTTATTGGATTCAACCATTTCAGGGAAGCGGTGCTATTTATGGTTGCACTCATGTATAATGAGACATTTGAATCATTTATGGCTTTTCAATACATTCTTGATAGCTCATAGTAAAAAGCAACCTAAAACCATTTACACTGATCAAGAAGTTGTTATGGGCAAGGCAATAGCTGACGTTTTCCCCTCAACAAGGCATGTTTTTTGCACTTTGCATATAATGCAAAATGCAATTAAGCATTTGAATTTGCATAGAAGTGATGGCGGAAATGTTCAAGGAAACATTTAGAATATGACTCAAGGAATAAATTTCCCAAAATAAAAATGAGGACTCCTATGTTGTTTCTTGCAAGTGAGTTGTACACTCCACAAATTTTTGAAGCCCTTCAAATTGTTTATGAAAGGTCTATGTTAGCTTATGCACATTTGACAGATGATAAAAATGCATTTTATGTTTCTATCTGCTCCCTTGAAGATCCTTTTATTGTTGAAGAGGAGCATAAGTTAGATGGTCCCTTTCATGAATTAGCTAGTAGGCATGGATAGAGGTCTAGTATCATTATGCCTTGACTGTACCTAGAAGACCGCCCCGACTCGGATCCAACCCAACCCAATTTGACCTAATGGTGCCCCAGCCCACCGCTACCCGATGAGAAGAGCAGCTGAGAAGAGACTCACCAAAGTTGTCGCCAGTCCGTCGAGAGGAGAAGAAGAGTTGCCGAGGAGATGCTCACCACCACGAGGAGGAAGCATGATTTGGGTCTTGGTCACTGCCATTTGGACAGCTTAGATTTGGTCGCCACCGTCGAGGAAACCATGCCATGGATCCACCTCAATGTCTTCATGCATGTCTTCATGCTCGGTGGTCATCTTTGCCATCGGCTTCGCAGATGCCGAAGATGAAGGGATGGTCGCGCTAGGGATGGGCCTTGCGAGCTTGCCTCCTCACCCTAGGAACGAGCTCTACCACCATCGCGGGCCTCGCAAGCTCACTTTCTTTCCCTAGGGACAAGCCTCTCTGCCATGCCACCCACACACACACACACACACACACACACACACACACACACACACACACACACACAGAGAGAGAGAGAGAGAGAGAAGGGGAGGGAGGAGAGAAGGAGTTGGCTAGGTGGATGGCCGACTAACGGCCGTGAGATGTTGAGGGTGTAAAGAGATTGTTAGGGTTTCTTAATGTGGAGAGGATGTTGGATGTTGGGTCAAATCAAATGATTTTGGTGGATTGGGTATGGTGAGGGTAGCTCGGGCACGGCTCAGAACGGTTCGGAGAGGCTCGGCAACGAGGCAGGCCGAGGACGAAGGAGGTGGCGCGCAACGGAGTGAGCTCCAGCATGGATGGGTGGTGACGGAGGTCGGGATCAGCCCCACGGGGATCTAGGGAGAAGAGGAGGTGCTCACACGGGGTGACGACGGCGGCAAATGGACAGAGAGGGGGAAGGGAGAGCAGAGGCAACATCGGCATTTTATAGGCAGCGGTGGGGCCACGACAAGCAAGTGGAGAGGAGTAGGACCCGTGACGATGTTAGGGCAAGTGGGTGAAGCTTCTGGAGGGCGCGGCGCTGGGAAACTGTCCGGGGATGTCCGCCTGGGGAAGAAGACAAGGGAAGGAGAAAAGAAAGGAAAAGGAGAAGAAGAAAAGAAAAAGGAGCAAAAGAGAGAAAAGGAAAAGGAAAAGGAAAAAGAAAAAGGAAAGAGAAGGGACTCGCTGCCGGGAAATAATATTTTTAATTTTAATTTTAAATTTTAAATTTTATTTAAAACAAAATTTTCCAAATTAATATAGTTGTATTGGTTTAAACTAATATGATTTTTATTAAGCCTAAATCAACATGATAATTACAAAATATATTTGTTGGTATTTGCAAATAATTATTTTTAAATTCAAAGTATGGATTTCCAAAATTAGAACCAATAATTTTTTTCAAACCAAAGATTAATTACCAAAATATCCTTTTGGTTTTGCAAACAATTATTTTTTAAAATTCAAATTCAAAATATTATTTTTAACAAAATATGATTTTGACTTTTGCAAGGATTATTTTGAAATCCAAAATGTTGAATTTAGTCTTTATAATATAACCTGCACATTTTCAAAAATTATTTTTAAAAATTCATGCACATGAATTATGGATGCCATGCTTTTTTTAGGGTTTTGAAAATGGAAATGTTACAATGCTAGAGGCAAATATTGCCTTCTAGTACAACCTCAAAGTAGAACTAACGAAGGACAGCACACGACACTGAAAACTCAACTTCACTGCAGACTACTACATATCATTTTATTTTTTCGAGAATTTGCAACTGCAAGTTACTTGATTGTTTCTGAGATGGCCATATCTTATTAACCATGTATTGCTTTCGTCCTGTGAAGGAATGGAAGTGGGGTCTTACCCTTTTGCCCCCAAAAAAACAAATCCGTACATCACTTTAAAATAATTACAGGTTGGCCCATATATCAGATGTGCGCAGCTGTCCACGATAAGGAATAACTAGCAGGGTCAACGCGCCCATGGCGCGCCACTGCATGTTCTCTTATATCTGAGAAAATAAAGATGTATCGCAAAACAAATTAATAAGAAAGCATTACACCCTTTGTTTGTTGTTCCTTTTTTATTTTTTCTTTTTGAATTAGTTTTTGATGCCTAAGTCTTTTTATAGGCTATTATCACGACATTACAGTGCCGTTTGGCCGTTTGTGAAGCATATTTTTTCAGAATTTTTTAAGCGGACATGAAAGTTGAATAAAAGAAGAGAATGTATTATTTCCTCATACAACTATTTGTGAATGCTAAATGTCATAAAATGCTAGACCTTTGTTTGTTGTTCCCTTTTTAAATTTTTCTTTTTGACATTAGTTTTTAATGTCCAAATCTTTTTATAGGCCATTATCATGACATTATTGCCGTTTGTAAAGATTATTTTTTCAGAATTTTTTAAGCGGACACAAAAGTGAGAATAAAAGAAGAGAATGTATTATATCCTTATACAACTATTTGTGACTGCTAAATGTTTTAAAATAGCTAGATCTTTGTTTGTTGTTCCCTTTTTTAATTTTCTTTTTGAAATTAATTTTTAATGCCTAAATTTTTTATAGGCTATTATCATGACATCACAATGCCGTTTGTAAAGCTTATTTTTTTAATTTTTTTAGCAGTCACAAAAGTTAGAATAAAAGAAGAGAATGAATTATTTCCTCATACAACTATTTGCGAATGTTAAATGTTTTAAAATAGCTAGATCTTTTTTTGACATCTTTATGAATATATAATTTTAAACTATAGTTATATATTTCAAAGTTTTTTATTTCTATTATTTGCTAATTAATATCGAGAAATCTAGCATTTCAATGTTTAAATTCATTTATGCACCCTTACCATAAAATTTTGATTGCATTTTTGGAAGTTCTAAATTTTTTGTTATTTTAGCTTTGTTCGAAAAAATTGGAATGAAAGAAAAGAATTGGTTATTCTTCGAATTTTCTATGGTTATTTCAACTTTTTTAAAAGAATATACCCTTCTAGGAACCCTTGCCGTGAAATCATGGTGTAATTTTCCCTAGCAGGCTCGGAAATATACCCTTTTTTTATCCATTCCCCTGTTCTTGTTTTCTCTGTATATTGGAAACACGGGGGGAATGGGCTATTTTCTATTTTTTCTATTTTTCCGTACGTGTCCTATATAGAAACCTGCGAAAAATATAACGAAATGCAACGATGGCCCAGCTCCCAGCGTTGGTTGGCGACGCGAAAGACCAACCACGCTGAGCGCACTTGTTGCCTTTGCTTGGACCAAATTGTTTAATAAGAGAAGAGGGCCGTGGAGAAGAAAGGAAAGGGAAAAGAAATGTAAAGAGGGCCGTGGAGAAGAAAGGAAAGGGAAAAGAAATGTAAAGAGGGGAGCACGGCGGTCCACCTAGGATTCGAACCCAGGCCTCCCAGGGGAAAGGCAGCGAGCACTATCGCTGAGCTGCGTGCTACTTTTGCCAGAGGAGGCAGAGAGGGAAAAAAGAGTGGAAGAGGAAAGGGAAAGGGAAAAATCCGAGGAAAAATGGCGGAGGAGCAGGATTCGAATCGTGTGGTGCTTTGTGTTACTTTGTGCTGCAAACCAGCTGAGCGATCATCCCGTGTTGTTGTTTTTAAGCGACAGAAAATGTTTTATATGTAAAGTACAAACGGACGATCAGATTTAACCAGCGATCATCATAAAACAGCTGGCTACGACTACACACGTCGCAAGGAGGCTTCTAGCTGCTAGCACTTTGTATATATAGAAGATAGATAGATGGATTCATAGGCAGAATGGTTTCACAACAAAATAGCATTCCCATGGAAAGAAATAATATATACAAACCAAAAACAAGGCATTTCATTCAAAAACAGTTGAGACAAAAAGCTGTTAAGAGCCAAAGGTTTTTGAATCTATAAGCAAGGAGGCATACTTGAATTATAATTGTATCGATTCTTCTTACTTTTGTTGGGAAGTGACAAAACGTCCTTCCTTTGTTCACACATTAACAGGAAAAAGTTCGCTCGAATTTCGTTTTCACTCCCTCCAATCTTACATAATTTGATGAGAACCAGAAATTAAGGCCTTGTTCTTTTCAGCATATCGTTGCGCTGACATATTACTGTAGCAAATTTAAGAGCCCTCGGTCTAAAGATTATAAAAATAATAATTTAAAAATAGTTTAAGATCTTTGGAAGAACTACTAAAAGCCATGAAAAAATCGTTACAAATTATCACAACATGTAGGCTATATAAAAATAACAAAATTTGCTATAGTAATATGCAATGATATGTAACGCTGAAAGGCCTAAGAGTACAATGTTTAGGCCCATTTGTCAGGGTATGTATTTCGCAGGAAACAGAAAAATTCCAACAATGGTTCATTTCATTTCTTTTGCACCACAGAGTATAGATTACCGAAAGGGAAAAGAATTGTTTCCACACCTTCACTTTGTTCATCCTTCTATATATTAGTAATAATAAAGCTCCAACATTAAATAGTCATATATTTGATGCAAAAGAACAAAACTTTCAATTCACATAGTACTGTTTATTGGTCCATGCTAAACAGCTAAAAATATTAGACATGATTACCCACTCACAAAACATCAAAGATGAATGGACCATGGGGAAAACAGTAAAAAATTTACAATCGTGAGTTGCACTTACAGATTTTCCTGCTAAGTTAAACTCTGAACTTTCTATAAAGATGTACCACTTATGTAGTCACTGACAAGCGATGGGTGCCACTGTGCCACAATAGCTAGTAGAACACAGCCAGAGAAGTGATTTTCTTAAACACATTAAATTGTCAGTAAATTCTACATAGAGTTCATTGCATGAGACATAGCAGCAATCAGTTTATCTCTTGTTTCCTGTTCAGAGCCAGGAGATTTTATAACAAAGGAATGCACTACTGTGCCATTGTTGGCTGTAACCTTTGATTCACCCACTGTGACTTCTGCATCTTCAAAAGCCTGGAACACTTCCTTTACAGGGTGTTGCTCCATAGGGGACATAACTCGAACAAGAACCTCATCTTGTACCACCTGGATGTCTACTTCTGGCCTAGGCAATTGCTTCCTAGAGTCTACCATACCAGATTCCAAAAATGTCTCTCTCTCTGCTTCCATCTCTTTGAGCATCTTCTGGAGATCAGTGATGTGTGTTATGGCATCTCCCAGAAGGGATGCTTTGTCCATTTTTGAGATGTTGGGCACAACTGCTCTCAGTGCATAGAACCGCTGGTTCAGCTTTTCCCTCCTTTGGCGCTCAGCCTCAACATGGTTAAGTGGCTCCTCCCTACCATTAGCTGGTTTTCTTCCCCTCTTCCTTGGCCGCCGGTCCTCCAGTGCAGCACTTCCTTTCTCCTTAGACAAGCCATCCGCATTGTCATTATCCCCATCTAGCACCGTTTGTGAAATCAAAACACCAGACTTGGAACTGGACCCTACACTAAAATCTATTTGTCTAGGTGCCTGTGGCTGAGGTGTTGACTTTGTTAGTATCTGCTGTGGCTTTTGAAGTTGAAATGAATTCAATCCATGACCAAGTGCAGATCCGTTGCTGCAATGGGCAGTCTCACTTGTCACAACTAAGATACCATTGCCAAACTTCTGCTGATGAGAATTCAGGCCTCGAGCCTGATTCCACGTGAAGTTCTGCAAACCTTTCCGGACATTTGGGAGCAACAAGCTGTCACCACCACTATTCCTTTGCACATCCCAAGACTTTCCATCTACCTTTGATGGACCAGCTCCTGTGTGGGCTGTAGGTCGGCTAAGATTCAAATCCTTACCAAAAATCTTAGCGAATCCGGCTGACATTTGAGCAGAACCATTTCCGTCATGCTTCTCAGTTGATTCCTTGTTACTTGCCCCTAGAAATACAGATCTAATAGTTTTCAGTGCTTCAGCGCTCTCAGACACATTCTGTATAGAGCCTAACTCAAGTACACCGGCTTCGAATGGCAATAGCACGATGGTCCTAAATCCTGCTGCACTCGCAAGGAATCCACGGTAGCAATAATTTGCTGGGGAAACCTTGTGCTCGTTGTTTGGAATCCAAAGTGGTGAACCTGTAGCAAACACTTTCCCAGGACCACCTACATGACATGGAAATGCAAAATACATAGATGCTAGAAAGAATATCTCAGTGTTAGTCACCTGGTCAATTCCAGGAGCATAATCCTCCTCATCAGCCCCACCAAAAGCTGTGTGAAGCCGCTGCAGGACATGCTTCCGCATCCTCTGTCTGGTCACTGAAGACGCATCATCAATTCCAGTAGAAGTACCAGAGCCCATCTCATTATGATGGGGTTCACGGCAAGATCCATCACCCCAGCCAAGGACAAGGTCACCAGATTTGGTGCGAGAGAGCTGCCAGAAGATAGCATAGTTCCAACGACGGCTATTATCATCTGCCTCAACCAGGTCCTGAAGTTTATTTTGTAAGTCCACCGACACAGATGCTGCTACAAGACCTTCAGATATGGCACCACCACCTTTCGTCAAATACACGAAGGCATCCAAGCCCAGCACAGAAGCACAAAGGGCTTTGTCCTCCTCAGTCCAGGACACTCCAGTGCCTTGCTCTTCAATCTCTCTCTTCATCAGTACATTATCTACTCAAAGTGGTATAAGTCAGGTGAAAGGAACGATAAGGCTAACAGACAATTCTTGAAATGGCTAACCAATCAAACATTTTGAACAGCCAAATAAGCCGATGATATGCATAAAGGAACAAGAATGCACTTCTTTTTTTTCTTTTTGATAATCATGTCCAACAAGATACGACAATGGACACCAAATTGAAACCAGCAAGAAACAAATTAGACCAATCATATTATAAATAGCAAGCCCCAAGCAATATGCAGGTCATGAAATTCCAGCTTCAACATTGATGGAATCATGGAGTTGTTGTAACTGAAAGAGAGGGTTTTTCTTATTCTAGTACAAATATGGCAGCAATGGTTGAATCTCACCATCATAGCATGAACATCCACTCTAGCCAATAATCTTATTGAGCCACCATCCTCACCTTACATACTACCATCGTACATCACAATTATACCAATAGCAAAGTGCAGATAGAAATAATCTATTTGGTGCTCTCACCTTCAGTATTATGCTATTAGCAAAGTAAATATTGCTGCAAGCTTGACATCATAGGAGCAAACTAAATGTTTTGGTAAATTTACTTTACAATTAAAATTAAAATATGAATCAGGACGGTACAAGTACTAAAACAACTACAAAATTTGTTTGAATCGACTAGAATGGCTTTCCAATCCTAATCTGACATTCACATCTTTAAACAAGCCCTTTTGTCCCCCAAAAAAAACCTTACTAAACAGAACGATAAGTATTCAGGCTCAGAACAATCAACCATAGTGTGACACTGCATCTAGAAAGGACTCTGAAAGTACCAAGAAAATAACGGCAGTAGCAACTCAATCCAAGGAAATACATTAAACACTAAAATTTTGAAAATGAACCAGAAACTAGTCGCTCAAATAAAAAATGGATCATAGGTCAAGCTCAGTTCTTTCAAGGGAACAATAATTTACCAGTTCACCAAAACCATACTAGATAGAGGTCAGCAAGCATGTCAGGCACACACGAGTGGCACAGAGGCAGGAGGATATACAGACAGAGCTCACAGAGTCATAGCCCCATAGGTGTCCTACCCTATTCGTGGATCTGGAGATCAAGGACGCGCCAGAGACAGCAACGAAGACGGCAAGGTGCTTCCGGAAGAGGACTGGATCCGAACGCCAAGCGGCGGAGAGCAGTTCCGCTGCAGGGGGTGGAGGAATGAAGGGAGGGATCTAGGGGAAGAAGTGCGCTTGTTCTTCGGCTCTTCGCTGATAGCTTGCGGCGACGAAGATCGAACAGGAGAGCCCACATCAAGGAGAGATGCCGGTGAATTTTTAGATTTTGGCCAGCAAAAATGATTTATTACACGATTGCCCAAGTCCTGGGCTAATTCCACTTCTGCCCTCCTGCCGCAGCACCAGCAGGGTTCACAGAACCGCCTTGGGCGCTCCGATCGCATATTTGCCTGGGCTAATTTATCGCCTGGGCTAATTTATTACACGGGTTGTCTTCATTATTACATTCACAAGTTCACAACCGTATGCATAAAATAACAAGTTCATCGATCGCATATTTGCATAATCGCATTCACATAATAAGTTGATGATTGATGAATGCCCTAGTAGCCCTGAACTCCTGCTACACTCCTACATCAGCATTACAATTAACAATAGGTAATATACAATATGCAAATGCAATGACCAATGAAAGTTGGTAAAGAGCAGAAGATGTGAAGTGTCAAATGGTAAGTCCACACATTACCGTTATTTCGATATGTGAAGTGTCAAATGATAAATCCACTATCAGTGATGTTGCTGAGAGTATTGATCTTCATTTGAAATAATTATGACCCCTTCAGTTGCCCTCAAAATGCCCTGAACTCATCCCAACTTTGTTCTGTCGTCCAGCTATTTGTTTGCCAGCGTGCATATAACATGTCATATTGGTCACTACTGGGGGGTAAGCTGCAACTCCTGACGGGTATCCTGTGAGAGGGTATCTGTATACTCCTGGGGAGTAAGGCGCGGGATGGTAAGCTCCTGGGGGTAGGAAGCTTCATATTGCCTCTGTGACTGAGTGGCGTCACTGTTTGAGCTAGAGCTGTACTTATGTAGGTCATGACCATGCTTTTTTCTTTTGACCCTATCGATGCTAGACCGATGAGGCATTCTCTGCGAGCTTACTTCATGTGATGCATGACCACCCTGGCTAAACTAAGCAGGCGAGGCAACAACAGGCTGGAATGAAGTTTTTTGAAAGTTGCCCACCGCCAACATCAGCACTGTCACCACCATCAGCACCATCATCGTCGTCGTCGTCATCATCAGAGGCTAACGAACTCAAGTTATATTCTTGGTATGGAGGGCTCCACGGGGCAAGTTCGTCGGAGGATTCATCACTGTCCATCTTCTCTTCTTCGTCCAACACTTGTCCCTTATATTTCTTTGGGTCACACTGTTTTGGTGGATTTTTCTGCTTTCTCTTACCCACATGTGTTTCTCCAACATGTTTGGTTGTCCATCCCGCAAATTGTTGACACCCCTGTCTTCTTTCTTATATCACCCATGTCCGTGAGATCAGTCACGGCACGATTAGAGCCTAGGATCTCAGCATCACTTAAGTCCTCATCTAATTTCGGATCAGCATTTGACCTGTAAGTGTACAAAAAGCAAACACCAATGAGTAATGACTTAAGAATACTTATCTTCGTAGAAAAGAAATAATAGTTACATTCTTACCGTCCGATTCGCATCGACTCAACGATTGGGTTCGTGTCATCTGTGAGTGAAAACTCCATGAACAGAGAGAGTGGATTCATGTCTCGTGATTCGCCTTGTATTCTTTATCTTTCTAGTCTTCGACGGAGGTTGCAATGGACGCACACCAAGTCGTGGAGCTTTTGATACGGCAGTCTGTTGCGTATCTTCGAGTGGATGAAAATAAAGGTACTCCAGTTGCGCTCGCATCCACTAGATGAGCAAACTTGCGACACCACACATTTTGCAAGTTTTCGTAGGTTTGGTATATCTGAGCCCATCATGTTCCACCACATCGCTGCCATGAGGAACATCATTGCATACGATACGAGATCATTCAACTTGTACGACATCATTGCATTTGCATATGAAATTTCGATTACCTTTATTTTGATATTTGGAAAGAGCCATCCTTCAGGCAACATCTCCTGCGAAAGAGCCGAAGCGTGTTCTCCAGTCCTCAATCTCATTGAGTGCTGCGGCCGCGGTATTTTCATCAGCAAACTTTTCAAAAGTTTCTCGGACACGGGACAACATATTTATGTGCCATCCATCAGTATAGTTCACCCTCGGGTTAAGAAAACAAGCTGCAATAAATGAGGTCACAATGTAATTAAGAATTTTAGACCAATCAAAATATTATATACTCATATAGTCATATACTCATATATACCTATTTCAATAAGCGTGCCTTCACTAAGGTGGAAAATCTTCTCTTGACGAAACGAATGACCCTCGTGAAATCTTCTTCACACAAGTTTTTTGCGAGACTTTGGCACATGTCCTGATATTTAAGTATGACATCGCAGACGTTAAGGTTCTTATCTTGGTCTGCGAACCGAAGAAAGCTATAGATGGGAGCAACCATATGTACTGCCTTATTCATATAATCCCATCATGCTAAGTTACTCAAGTATCTATGGCAGTACTTCTCTTCTTTGGATTTAGCATATGGGCTTAACAGAAATTCATCAGAAGCCATCCACTTCATGAATTCTCCTCTGCGGTTAGCAAAGCTCTGAAGAAACATGTAGTTTCTACCAAAACGAGCTTCACACCACTTGTCCAACTCACCGCTGATGTGTTTCTTCATCACAATTTATTTGGGTTGAGCCATCTGCACAATTTTCTTGCACTCTCAATGACAGCATGGTGCTCTAGGAACTCCCCTATGTCCTTCAGCAACAAATTTATGGTGTGAGTCTGTCGACGGTTGGGATATTGACCCAAATCAACTAAGGTTCTTCAAGAGTGAGATAGGAGACACGCCGAACAACAACGAACAACGACGAACAGGAGACAGGGGTTTTTATCCTGGTTCAGGCCTCTCGGGAGAGATAACAGCCCTACGTCCAGCCTTTTCTTATATCAAAGATGATTACAAGAGGTGGCTCGACGAGACGAACAAGTCTTGGCGAGATTATGGTGTATGCGAAGTGCTAAGATGCGAAAGCTCTTGGCCAAGGATCTGATGTACCAAAACTCGTGCCGGATTGACCCC
>SPJY01032150.1:0-158279 GCA_005191435.1 Raddia distichophylla | reverse complement strand
AACAATCTACAAGCACTCGGCATGAAGCATGACTCATCCAAGGTGCGACGAATAAGAGCAGCAACTCGACTATGAAGCACTCGGGGGCTACTGTGGACAACATGGACCCCGGGTATCCACACGGCGGGCCTAAAAGACCACCCGACAGGGGATGGACCAAGTCGGGTGGATGAGGACGGGTATCACCCGGACTCTAGAAGACTTGACCGGCAAGAAAGGACATGAAGATAGAAGCCTATCCCTAATAGGGAAGGTATACTTGTAATCCCTAATTAATAGGAATCTGACCTCGTAACCAACTAGGACTCCTCCTTGTAATCCCACCCCCTACACTATATAAAGGGGGTAGGGGCCATAGTTCGGCAGGGGACAGATCCCATGAGGCCATCTCCTACATCTGCATCGGGAGAATCACATCTACATCTTGGTCATCTTGATCATCTTGTACACATATACCCCATATAATCCCAGAGCACAGGACGTAGGGTATTACCTCCGCCATGAGGGCCTGAACCTGTATAAATCCTTGTCTTGTGCTACCATCGAGTTTGGATCTTGCATGCATCGCCCCATATATAATCATTGCCGGCGGTGACCCCCCAGTGAGTCACCTGTCGACAGGGTTACACCCATCTGTTTGTCATCGTCCACAAGTTCACCAAATGGGTTGAAGCTGAGGCAATATGCTCCATCACTGCATTGACTGCCATAAAATTCATGCGGGGGATCTTCGTTTATTTCAGAGTCGCCAACCGCATCATAACGGATAATGGCACCCAGTTCGCCATTGCGGTCTTCCAGGACTTCTGCGAAGAGATGGGCACCAAGGTATGCTTTACATAGGTGGCATACCCATGGAGAAATGGCCTGGCAGAGCGCGCCAACGCGCTGATCCTGAGAGGTCTCAAGACAAGAGCATTCTACCGGCTCCATAAACGCTGGAGGTGCTGGGCGGAGGAGGTCCAGGTGGTGTTGTGGCCTCTTTGCACCACGCCTAAACGGGCAACCAGAGAAACTCTTTTCTTCTTGGTGTATGGCGCTGAGGCCATCCTGCCCTCTGAGCCGTCCTTGGGTTCACCACGCATGGCGGAGTTCGAAGAGGAAAATCCAGAAGCCCGACGGCAAGAAGAGGTCAACTTCCTGGAGGAGGTTCGTGATTGAACAACTCTACGCACTGCCTGCTAATAGCAAAGCCTCAGGAGGTACAACGCCACCCGAATTCAAGAGAGGATACTGGCAATGGGCAACCTCGTCCAGCGGAAAGTTCAGGTGCAGGAAGGTCGCAACAAGCTGCCTAACCAGTGGGAGGGCCCTTTCAAAAGGATCTCAGTTTCTTGTCCCGGGTCGGTCAAGTTGGCTATGGAGGATGGGAGGGAGCTCTCCAATTCATGGAACATAGAGTAGCTCCGCAAGTTTTACCCTTAAAAACTGTAAGTCTTTTGTGGTTCGTTTGACTAGTTAGGGGGCAAATCCTGATTACCCCCTGACTAGTCGGGGCCTATCAATATAGTCCTTGTGTTAGAATCTTTAAGCTAGCCCTGTGGCTGTTTCTCCACACCAAGTTGTGTTTGGATGTTGATAGTGCCAGCTCTGTACGGTTGTCATGGGTACTTGTAACCTAATAATCCCTTGGCGGCAAATAGTGGGCAGCCAGCATCGCATCGGGCAGGGAAGGGAGATTAGGGGGCGTGTTTGGCACAGTACCCAGTGTAGGCAGGGCACCCTGTGCCACCACGGGCACTGGTTGCCTATGACCACCCCTAATGATCTATAGCCTTTACCACGCGGCGTTGTGGTCTAACCCAAGGAGGTTGCAAGTGTATAGACTGGAGTGGTGATAGGAAAGCGATAACTAGGTACAGGTTCGTTGAGAACATCGCAGCAATGTGCTTAGCTTGGGTTTTTCTGTCTTGGTTTTCTTGGAAGTGTGATTTGACCACTGGTGTGATCGCTGCTCACGTTCGGAGTGGTGGTTTGGTTTTTCGGATGCAGGAGAAGACCGTGAGCTTTGTCAGGTTGTGATCGCGGGAGCGTAATCAGCCTATCCTATCGTCCTTAGGAAACCAGGGATCGCGGGAGCGTGATTAGCCTATCCTATCGTCCTTAGGAAACCAGGCCAGCACCAATGACAAAAGGCAAGGTTCATACAGCTAGAAGCAACTTTGTGCAGGAATAGAAAAGAAAAAAGGAAAAACAAGAAAAGTTGGGTGGTGGGCTGGCGGTGCCCTCACTCCTCATCCAAGACTTGGATCTCCCTAGCGTCGCCGCCTTTGTCTTCTTCTTCGGTGGAAGCAGTAGGAGGAGGAGGATCCATCTTCACGACTTGGGCCACGTGCGCCTGCACACGCTCGCGCGCCTGGTCCATGTCTCCCACGATCCTAGCCACGGTGGCCTGAGGGTCAAAGGTGGCATCGCTGCTGACAAAGTAGGCCAACACGTAGTCTATGGCGGCAGTGATGGCGAGGTTCCCGTCATGCGCGGAAGGCTCCGTCAGGGCAGCAGGGAGGCCGTCCAGCGCATCAGCCACGCGTGTCATTCCAAGTGCCTACTGTGCGGCCAAGGGCTCTACCGTCTCCCTCAGATCCATGCCAAGCGGCCGCCGGCTCTGGGACATGCAGCGGTAGGCAAGGCGGAATTTCCTTGATTCCACGATGCTCGCCTCCTCATCCTGTTTCGCTTTTTGCTTCGGCTGCTTAGACCTTGCCTTTCTCCTGCACCAGCTCCTCCCACAATGTTCCCGCCTCCTAGCCTCGGGTCTCTTGGGATCCAGAGCGTCGCCTGTGACCGGCCTCTTCTCGAGGGCGCAGCCTGTGGGGGTAGGTTGGTCCCGGATCACCATGGGTCCACGGGGTGGCGCCACAGCCACTCCCGGAGTGCTCCCCGCTCAGATTTCTGGTGCCTATCAGTGACAAAAGAAGAGTACATAATAGAAGATGGCAACAAGCGCCAAGCAGATCAAGATTTGAAATTTACGGCCGGGGTGCGTGCGAGTGATGTTATCGTCGCCCCTGTATTACCAGGCGATGCGCTTGCGGCGGTGTAGACGGCTGATCCGGCACACTAGGAGTCCGAAACGACTTGGGCTCTGGTCAACCCGGCGTTGTGGAGCTGGTCGACGCGGAGCACCATGGTCAACAGCTCAGTGGTCTCTTCGGTAGGAGAGTTCCAACTGTCGGAGACCTTTGTCAGTCCTGTGGGCACCTGTAGCACGTTGAGATTGGTGTCATCAGCGGCGTATAGCCACTCGCTCCATCAGCCCCTCCAGCTGGACTTCATCAAAAAGGGATGTAGTGGTTGGCAGAGCCGTCCCGAAGGCGGAAACAGCATCTACCCGCCACGCCGGCGTCATTGGTGGCGCAGAGGGAGTAGAAGTGGCGAAAGAGAGAAAGATTTGGTGCCACCTCCACGAACATTTCGCAAAGGTAGGCGAAGGCGAAGAGGATCAAGATGGAGTTGGGGTTATTGTGGATATAGTGGATGCTGCAGAAGTGATGGATGATGAGGAAGAAATCGGAATGTGGCGGGACCAAGCTCGCCATCATCGCCCAGGTAATGGTGACGATTTCGCCCGGTGCGAGGCACCGGCACGACGGTGCCAGGCCGGACGGAGAGATTGCCCTCGGGGGAAGAAAGATTAGAGTTGGAGGCGAAATCTTAGTGGCAAAGATGGCAAGATGGCAAGTGAGGAAGCCCAAGTCACGACGACATCAGCGCCTATTTATAGTGGGAGCTGAGGCGGTTCGGATGTCCTGTGGGACGCGACGGTCCAGTCCGCCAGAAAAGCAACGGGCAAATCCGTTGCGAGTAGGAAAGTGATAATGAGGGCCCACGATCTCCACGCCGCTGTTGGCGATTCTTACACTCTCAAAACTAATCCGCTAGTGGTCGGATATCGCTTGTAGTTTTCACCCGGGAGTATTCCAAGATATCGAATCCTTAGGGGACAAGGGAGAAAGATAATTCTAATTATCTATATTATTTAAGATACCAGCCAGCTAGTTAGCAGGGTAAGGATAAATAATATAATAGGACCGGCGTCATACACACACACAAGGATATAATAGAATATGTTAGGCAGATAGTTGGGAGTACAACGAGAAGAGTGTAAAGTTTCTTAATACTGCAATCGATTATCAGGTTGAGCTAGCAAATATGAGCCCGGCCGATTCACTATCACCCACTATTAGTTAACAACACCGAATGGTTATGACCACCCTCGATTGGGCCTACTTGTCCAATTCCTTAGATAATGGATTACGCGTGAGATAAATCTTGGATGAATAGGTTTGTCACCACCCAACACAAAGTACATTGGAATGGGTGTAAACCAAGTCAGAGATAGTCTCAGACACCACGTCTGCTACTAAATCCAATCACTCTTCCCCGGATCCTAGGATGGCGATCCAAGTCCAATACTTAGGCTATTCTAAGCATATGAGAATGAACCTAGACTCAGAACCAGGTGAACTTAATCAGTTGCTCTAATAATTCACACTTCCCACTTAATGTGAATATGATTAGATCAGATAATGAAAAACACTTACATTATAAAAGCAAAGTCTTACTAAAGGGAAAAGTACAAGAGATATTACCCGAATTCCCCAAGACGATTCCGAAACTCCGAGCTTCGGCTCGACTCAACTCTAACTCCCAAATTAACTACTCTAACAAGTGAAGTGTGCCTCCAAATGAATTGGAAGTGTTGTGGTGTGTTGTGTGTTACAAGTGAGGTGAGGGGGTCCTTTTATATCCATCCATAGCCAATGAGGAGCTTCCACCCCATGGGACAAGTGTCACCTCCACACCAGCTGAAGTGAAATCCAAGAGGGGATCCAAAGGGGTCGTCCGACCCACCTTCTGTTGATCCATGCCCTCATTTTCGCCTGAGATGCTTCCTCGATGGTGTATATTAACTCCCCACATCGATTTTGACGGCTGGTGAAACTGACTTTCTTGTGATCCAAGTGATCGAAGTGTGAAGTAACCACAGTCATTCTATCAAACCAATGTGCATGGACGCTTGGGATTACTCCTTGGTTGGTTTCTTGGCGCATGGGTTGGAAACAGTGCTGGATTGGGCAAGAAGGCTGGCCAGCCAACCTAGGGTGGGTCAGCCGACTGGCCTGGTTGCGCTGTTCAACTCCATTTGCCCCCTACTTTATTCCTATGGACAAAAACTCACCGAAACATGGAAATTTATTAGTTTAAATAAAATGCATGTTGTTGACGGTCCTTATTTGTAATATTTTGTATGCTTTTGACCGTCAACATATCTACAAAATAAAGAAATTCAAACTATATTGAGGCTAACATTAATGAGTTCCATGAGTTTTGGTGTACTCTCATGTTTTGCAGGCATACACAAGAAAAGACGATTTATCGGCCGTATGCAAATCGGACGAAAGATGGAGTTTAAATTAAAAATATGTTCAAAAGTCATCAAATGACAAAATGGACTGCACCATGATGAAGAGCTCGTCGAGACGATCGAAACACATATATTATTTGCTATATTTGGAGCTCGGATGAGGGAAAAATGAGCTCCGGAAGAACGCGAGTCAGGCTGGCCTAAACTGGGTCGGCCGACCCACTTTTCTGGCGCCTTGGATTCTCCTTTGGCCCAGAGGTAGAGTAAGGCTCAAGCAACACGTGGAAGTCGGTCATGCTATCAAAAACTGACTTAAAACGTCGGTTTAGCATGCCACATGGCAAGAAGAGAGAAGATGAAGGAGAATATTCTTTGGGCTCTACTTGAGAGCTACTCCACCTTCACACTATAAATAGAGGTCCTCTCCCTCATTTGTGATCATGGTGAAGAAAAGGATTTAGTTCCACATTGTAATTAGAGTAGGATTAGAGGTGAGGTGAGAGTGTTGGAGATGAGCCAGAGGCCCCGGCTCTCTCCTACTTGTACCTCGGGAATAAAGCTCATCTTTGAGTAAAGTTCTCCTCTTCAGTCTGGTAACACTGTAGCCATGCTCTTTTATTTATAAAGTACTTCCAGTTCAATGCTAGTTTATTTACTGAGAACCTCGTTTGCAACTGGTGAGATATACTTTGCCTTTTGTGAATACTTTACTCAGTGCACTAGTAAAGTAGTGATTGTTAGTGTAGACATGGTGTCTAGACTAATATTTACCTTGGTTGACGCCCAGACCCAACGGACTGTCGTGGATGGTAGAAGGTGGTGATAGCCCTGTCTAACCTTAGTAACGTTCCACCACGTTAGGGTTGGCTCCGTAGGGCCCTTCGGTGGTGACCGTAACTCTCCAGGCTTCTTAATTATAGGTGGGCGGGTAGCGGGCCTGCCGTGCTCCGACATAAATAAAGCCAGTATAGAACTGAGTGCTCACTCTTAGGCTAGTGTGACCTAAACCAGAAGACCCTCTCGACCTTCCTAATTGTTCTCTCTCCCATCTAGATAAGATTAATTCAAGACTGGTAGCTTCTTGTTCCCTGTGGATTCGATACCCCGGAATACTCTAGGGTGAAAGGCTTCAACGATAGCCGTGTGCTTGCGGATTAATTTCTTTGAGTGTAACTATCGCCAACACATGTATAACATGTATTTCCCCCAAATAACCGAATAATTGGCGTATGTCGGCATATGAAATTGTACTTTAACCATTGCCAACAGTCGCCCTTGTCCTCCACACGTGACGGCGGTTCCCAAGGAGTCGCAAAGGGGAGTTGGAGAGGGCGCGCTCCGTTTCCCTGTGAAAGTGATGGGACCCGCCTTGGACCATGATGGTTTTTAGGAAGGAGTCGTTTCGGGCTCTGCGAAAAAGGTAGTCCAGTGTCCCAGAGTGGTCCTGGGGGCTACTGTCGGTGTGTACGACATCAGGGTGCCCTATCCACCTCTGACAGGTGGGACCTGCGGAAGAAGGAGAAGGTGTGAAGTTTAAGTTCTCCAACCTAAACATGAGGGTGCACCGACCTTGCCACTGGGTGACGACCATGACGCTTGGCGCCTCAGTGAGCAGGTGGGTGATTTGGCCCCGGGCGTCGGGCGACAAGGACGCATGGCAGCTCGGCGAGCAGTAGGGCGATCAGGCCCCAATCGCTAGGACAATAAGACGCGTGGTGGCTCGGCGAGCAGGCAAACGGGAGCCCGCACATGCGGAACGGAGGGCGCATGGGCCCCACTGTCAGGGATACAAGACGAAGGTGCAGAGAAGCTTCCTTGCTATGGATTTCTCCGAAATACACCAACTCCAGGCCATTTAATGCGACGGAACAGGCCTGCCAAGGTGCATGAGGCGTATGACGGCATGATTGCCCTATCGCTCATGGCGTCAGACGCACTGTAGCCACTTCGACCACACGGGCGATGACGCAGCAGCGGGACGCTCGGGATAGGTGGGCTGCTGTGTCCCTTCCAACTTGTCCCTCTATTAGAGCAAGTGGGATGGCTGCGCGGACTAAGATACGGGGAGTTATGAGGGTTAAAGTGACCGGGTCAATAAATGTATTTTCCCTTTCCTTTTACCCAAGCCATCCCACAAGTATATAAGGGCTGGGGGTGCATCTATCAGGGGGCCTGGAGTTGAATAGCAGACATAAAGTAGCAAGAACTCATGAAGGACTAGGGTTTTTACCCATTTTGGGGGCCTGAACCTGGGTAATCTCTGAGTGTCCTTGAGTCTTCTTGCTCAGTTCATCCATGGGTGAGGAAAAGAGAGGCAATCTAACTACGCAAACCCCCACTGCCGAATATCAGATTAGTTGCTGGAAAAAACTACCGTCTGAAACATGCCGACAATATTGAATTTCGAACTTCCTAAATCTTTACTTTTATTGTTATTGCATGCTTAATTTTTCATCATATGTCAGTCTTTGTCCATCCTATTATCATGTTAGTCTTTCATTAACTTGACTTGCCCGCCATTGATAGCCCTGTTATTAATTTCCTTAGTCAATCCTTCAGTGGATGCTTAGTAATGCTTTTGGGTTGGTAAATGATATGTCTCACTCATAAAATAATGATTCATTATGAAGCTTTTGCTTCATGGTGTTGATTTAGGATTAATGAACTAAAATCAACGTAGTGTGTGTGTTCAATTGAGGAGACCTAGAAAAGATGAAATCTATGCTTGTGGCTGGTTATGGAAGTCTCCTCATCTAAGGACCTTACACTTGGGACTAGCCACCCAAACTAAACAGTACGTACAACCACTTGTGCCTTCTGGCCATAACTTACTAGCTTGTGAAACTTATATAACCATGTACTCGTTGGCTAATGGGATGTGTGACGAGTAATCACCGATCCAAGTGGCTTCAATGGGGACCAACCTTTTTTTGGTTTTCTACCATGGTATGGCCGAGTGTTGATTGCACATTGTAGTCAACCTAGTCGAAGTATACCGAATTTGGCGAGAAACCAAACAATAGGGTGCATGAAGTGCTAGGCATAACAAGTGAACGGTTTTGTATTGTTTCTTTCTTCGAGATGAGACAAGACTTGTGGGGAACGTGTACACACTCTAAAGAGTTAAAATTTTCATGGTAATCATGTCCACGGTTATGGATGAGGTGGAAAGTTTTCATGGCAGTCTCATCGTAGTTAATAAATAAATCTAATGGGATAGTGTAGGCAGGGAGTGTGTGTTGAACTGATTAGCAGTCCTTTGGCTAAGCTCGTGTTGTTTTAGGCAGAGAGTGCCTGTTGAGCCGATTAGTTGTTCTTTGGCTACGCTCGTGTTATCTGAGGTAGGGAGTGTCTGTTGAGACATTTGGTCCTCCTTTAGATAAGCTTGTGTCATTAGGGGGTGTTTACCTCGTGTTCAACTAAATAATAATGCCATTACAACAAATTGAGTGGATAGGAACTGTTTTAGCAAATCAACCATCCCACCATTTGTAATATTGTTGACATGAAAATTAGTATTTCGTAAACACACCACGGAAGCGTCAAATCTGTGTTTGTGTCGCAACCACAATTACCAAACGTGCCAGTCAATTTGACCTATGAATTGACAAGGAATAAACTGTTAGTGATATATATAGACCTAATCGGCTTTGAGAAATAGCCGGATCAGGTTTTTAATAATCGACTTTAAGGAATCCGATTATAATTCTATCGGCTTAATGTCCGATATCGGTTCCCCAAATTTATATCTGGTGGGTTATTCCGATTCCTTGGAGGAGTTTGGCCAGTCATAATATTATGCAAAGCAGCACTAGTCTCCTCTTGCACAATTCGCCCCAAAACCGATGATTGATCTAGCATTGATCGGTAAACTGAACTGTTAATCTGATACCTTGTGATTTCAGAAAAGTCCCCAGCAAGCAATGGATCTCCAATGGAAGTTTTTGTGATTTGGCCACTGCGAGTTTTCCGATAGCCCGTCAACATCCTTTTCTTGTTTTCTACATGAATTTCAGCGAGCCTATCTTCAATCTCCTTTTTCTGATCAGGGCTCAGGTCGTCATAGGTCACAGCTTCAGCAGCAAGCTTGAGTGCTTCTGCCGTCGCCTCAGCGTCGGTGTGAGTCATCTCGTCGATTCTGATTCTTCAGGTCCCACTGAGCATGCCAAAAAGTGTGTTGACACGAAAATCAGTATTTCGTAAACACACCATGGAAGCATCAAATCTATGTTTGTGTCGCAACCACGATTACCAAATTAACGTGCCAGTCAATTTGACCTATGAATTGACAAGGAATAAACTGTTAGTGATATAGACCTAATCGGCTTTGAGAAACAGCCGGATCAGGTTTTTAATAATCGGCTTTAAGGAATCCGATTATAATTCTATCGGCTTAATGTCCGATAGAACAATAAACATGAATGAACATCTAAACATAAATTTCTTTCATCTCTTTTTGTTATTTTTATAGATAAAATTAACCATAAATCTTTAAATCAATTTATTAGATTAAACCAGGGAACAGATTAAATAGATTGGTCAAGCCAAGACAGTATTTAGATCTAAATCTTGGTATAAACTTATAAATCGATTAAAAGTTATGGACTAATGCTAGTAGATACAATACTAATCGGCAAATAATCTGGACATGCAAAGCCCTAAAACAAATATGCGCAAGATCGATCAAACGAGGCAGTTGCACATATCGGATTCAGGAAAAGCATATAAGACAATTGACAATCGGCACTGCAAGGTAAATACTTATTACAGATCGATTGAATGAGACAGTGTAACATGCAAGGACATGTTAAAGATCGGTAAATCCGAGACAGTCTAACATGCTTTATATACATGAGATCAAGACGATACAACCATGCATACGGGTTACAAGAAGATAATCGATTATTTCATCGAGATAGCTCTACCTGTGAGTTGAAGCCTTTCGACGAAGTCAATCCAATTCGAAAAGAGTAGTTGTGTTTTCGTGTATGTCATATATCTTTTACACAAGACTTGGGGCCCTATTTATACTAAAGTTACAAAACCGATACCGACACAACCTAATTTATCGCAACCTAATCGTCAAAGCCGCCTTCCGATTGAATCTTCGTAATTCTTCCGGAGTCTTGATATTATCGAAATTATTTCATATATACTTCTTTCTTTTGATAATGAAGCCCATATTCTGATACGGCCCAATAATTCCGATGACATTAGCTTGGGCACGATATCCGATTTTCCTGCCAAATTTGGGTGTCAACAAATATGCATTAATATTAATATGCCTGCTGGGTAGCCATGTATTCGTTATATCAACCATGGATAGTTTGATTCAAGCGAAGTTTCAACTCTAGTTTTGGATCAGAATGGTCCTATCCAAGGTGACGAGGACTACTATCTACGTATTCTGAGTAGGTCGATTGTTTTTTTTTGGGTAAATAGCACACATGCCATTGTAGAGTCATCTTTGAACAAAAATTCCATCGTTGAGTCGTTTACATCCCAGACGCCATTATAAATAGGAAAAACATACATAGATGCCATTATGAGGTCTGAGAGAGAGTTTTTGACAAAATACACAGAGAAATATGGTATGAAATACGGTATGACATTTGAGACCCACATGTCATACTCTCTTCTATTCATCTTCTCCTTCCCCATCTCTCCTCTTCTTCCTTCCTCCCCCTCTCTACGTACGCATCCCTCTTCCTCTCCAGCGTCATTCTCTGCGCCGCCGACTATCTCCCTCCCAATGCCAACGCCGATCCCCTCACCTCGCCGCCGCCGTCCCCGTACTCGCGCTGATGCCTACTCCCAAACGCCTCCCGCCATCCCCTCTCTCCTCTAGATTTGGCACCGAACAACGATGCATCTCCTTTCTCCACTGTTAGCGATTCTTAAGCCTATTAGAATTAGTCCACAAGCGCACGGATATCGCAGTAGCTTTCACCTTGGAGTATTCCAAAGGTATCGATTTTCCACGAAGAACGAGAAGAGTTTATTTTCTAATCTTGACTTGGCCGGATGGATATGATATGGTGAAATGACGAAAGTAGGGTAAGATATTTAGGGTCGAGAGGTTCTACTAAGAGTTTACACTAGTCAAGGGTATAAGGATAATCCACACACAATTGCTACTTTGTATCGGAGCTCGGCCGATTCACTACCACCCGCTATCAGTTAAGAACACCGAATGGTTATGATCACCCCCGATTGGGCTCGACTGGGCTGAGACTAATGGGGCGGATTCCACAAACTGTCGCGCGGATAGCAGGGCTGTCACCACCTACTACCTACCGCTTAGCCGTTGAATCAGGTGTTTACCAGGTACTAACTAGTCTAGACACCACATCTATTCCTAGCAGTACTACGTACCAGGACGTCACTTGATATGCACTCCCACTAAACCCAGCACTAATATCTATTGTGTCACCCAAGCACAGAGATTTAGCACTCAAGGTCTAGCATGAGCCTAATACCAACAGAGACAATGTATACAAAATAAACTTGCTTTATAAATAAAGGACGGGACTAAGTGTTACCGATAGAAGACGAAGCAGAACTCACACCCGAGTTCGACTCCGGAGCTCTAGTGGAGGGATGCCGACACGTCGGCTTCTCCTCAGCACTAACTCTCCTCTCTCACCTACTCTACTTGATAAATGGGCAGCGTAACGCTGCTTTTTGTTCTTCCCACAATTCTCTGTGCCTTGTAAATGAGGAGAGGGGCTCCTTTTATAGCCAACCGCAACGAGTGAGGGTGTGCCACGTGTAGGTACACGTGTCTTCTTCTCCCCAGCCGAAGGAGAATCCAAAGTGGATCCAAAGGGGGTCGACTGGCCAAGCCGGTCGACCGACCGGGCTTTGGTCGATCCCGGCCCCCTGTTTCCCATGGGATCCCTCATTGACGGTGTAGATCATCCCCTTGAGGCGGTTTTGGCAGTTGAGGCCGGTACAATTGAGTTACTTGAGAGCCAAGTGATCCTCTCCAAACCAATGTCATCCCTAGGATCAAAACGGCTTGATGTGAACGGTTTGGGATGGTCTCCTTTTGTGCATTTAGAATACTTGGAGAGACGGCAAGCCCAGCTTGGACCAAGTGCTGGATAGTCTCCATTTTTACTCAGTAGGTCCTTGGAGACACAAACTTACCAAAACTTATGGAACTTTGTTAACTTGCACATTTTTAGTCCATGTTCCTTCATTTGGGATCTATGTTGACGGTCGGAAGTGTATCAAAAGTTGTCGAAATTGACCGTCAACATCTGCCTTCTCTTGTGTCATCACCGTGGAATTCCTTCCTCACGTCGTTGCCATCCAAGCACGTCGTCGCCGCTGGAGGTCGCCAGGGAGGTTGTTGCTAGAGGTCGCTGGGGAGAAGGAAGAAGAGGTCGCACGGCCGTCCAAGAGGAGCTCGCCGTCATCGCGACCGCCCTCCTCAAGCTCGCCATCGCCGTGACTGTCCATCTCCGTGCCATACACCACCTCCCAAGGAGCTCGTTGCACCGATGGCAAGGAACGTACTCTCCAGACCACCTCTCCTCCTCCAAGTGTATGGCTGCAGGCGACGTCGACGGCAAGTGTAGTGTGTGAGCCAGAGCAGTGGCAGGGTAGCACGGCTCCTCCGGCAACCGGTGGCGACTTCAGGGCAGAGCTCGCCGGAGAGAGGAGTTTGGTGGAGTGTCGGAGGAGAGCTCGACGAGAGAGAGAGAGAGAGAGAGAGAGAGAGAGAGAGAGATGGGGAGGGAGGAAGAAGAGGAGGAGAGCGTATGACATGTGGGCCCCGCTCATCAAATTGTATTTCATACCGTATTACTGTTTCTATTTCGTATAAATCCCGCAGCCGATAGAATAATGGCATCTATGCATGTTTCTTCTATTTATAATGGCATCTCGAATATAAAGGGCTCTACAATGACATTCCTATACAAAGGTGACTATACAGTGGCATGTATGCTTTTTGACCATTAGATATCATCATGTTCTTCCACTGCTATTCTGATTTATGTTTCTGTTTATTATTCAATACTAGACCATATTGTCTTTGTAACTTGGATAATATTTAATGTAAACTTGGTACTTTATTAGTTAATTATGTTGTGATGATATCCAATTAACCTTTTGCTATGACTAGCTATATTTTTTTGGGACTAGCATACAACCACAATGATTCGGTAGAAATACCGAAGATCATGACATCGATGATTCAAGAGTGTGACCTTCCTATTCCTCAAGCGTATGTTGCCGTAGGTTGTAGTACCTCCGGCTGAAAATTCTAGAGTTGCATCTAGTGTCTCAATAACTTAATGAACCCCAAGAATCTCTTGTGGTACCAATTGAAGAGGTATCTCTATAGCCTCCCTCCACAACAACCACTGATCCCTGATGAGCCACTGAGAAGATCATAGTGGGCAAAAAGGTCTGCCACCACAAATTATTATCAAACCTTCCTAGGGGAAGACATTGGAAAGGTAGACAACCTCACCTCATTTAAAGAAGCTATGATGAGCGAACATTCACCCAAATGGCTCGAAGCCATGGAAGATGAATTAAAGTATAAGAGCTCGAACAAAGTATGGAATTTAGTAGAAGTACCCGGAGGAGACGAAAAGTGGGTTGTCAATGGCTCTACCAAACTAAGCATGGCTCTAAGGGAATATCGAAAGATTCAAGGCGAACCTTGTAGCAAAAGGTTTTACACATAGAGAGGGGATTGAATAAACTGAAACCTTTTCTCTTGTCTCAAAGAAAGAATCATTTAGAATTATCTTAAACTTAAACCTTTTATCCTGTCTCAAAGAAAGAATCATTTAGAATTGTCATGGCATTGGTTGCTCATTACGATCTAGAGCTCATCAAATGGATGTGAAGACTGCATTTATCAATGGTGACATGCATGAACAAGTTTATATATATGGCGCAGCCTAAAAGTTTTGTCGTAAACAACAAGGATTGTGTACATGAACTTTTAAAATCCATCTATGGACTTAAGCAAGTGTGGAGACAATGATACCTTAAGTTTCATAAAATAATTGTAAAATTTGGATTCAAGGGAAATGAGGTGGATAATTGCATATACATTAATATTAAAGGTGAAAATTTTCATCTTAGTACTCTATGTGGATGATATTCTATTAGCAAGCAGGGATAAGAACATGCTGCATGAGACTAAAGAGTTTTTGTACTCTAAATTTTATATGAAGGATCTTGGTGAAGCCTCTTATGTTTTGGGCATTAAGATACACCAAGATGGGTCTAGAGGAGTGCTAAGGTTATCTCAGAAATCATACATTGACAGAGTACTTGAAAGATATAACATGAGTAAGTTCTCTGCCAAGCCTGCTCCAATAGTGAAGTGCGATAAATTTTGATTATTCCAAAGCCCAAGGAATCAATTAGAATCAAATCAGATGAAAATGATTCTTTATGCTTCTACTATTGGAAGCCTAATGCACGCTCTTGTCTATACGCGTCCAGACTTGGCATTTGTTATTGGGATGCTTGGAAGATTCCAGTTCAGTCCAGGATTAGACCACTGGAATGCTATTAATTATTAAGGCTTTGCGTTATTTGCATAGCACTAAACATTAAATGCTCACATATAAAAATATTTGATGTCCTTGACGTTTTGGGTTATTCAAACACTGATTTTGCGAGTTTGTGGACCCTAAGAAATCCACATCAGGCTATGTCTTCACCCTCACAGGAGGAGCAATTTCGTGGAAAAGCTCAAAACAATCTTTGACTGCATCGTTGACAATGCAAGAAAAAATTTGTGGCATGTTATGAAGCAACTGGGCAGGCCGTATGGCTTAAGAATTTTATCCCGGGACTAAGAGTGGTGGACACAATACTAGAGAATCAACCTTCCATACCAGCATATCAGTCCTGGTTAAACATAAACAGGGATTGATGGTGGCATCAGTCCCGGTTCATGGCTCGAAGGCTTCAGTCCCGGTTCATCGCTCACATCAGTCCCGGTCCGTGATATGAACCGGGACTGATATGCCCTTTGGCAGGCGGGTAGAGGCAAGCTAGTACAGGCACACATTAGTCTCGGGTCGTGTTACGAATCCGGACTAAAGGTAGGCCTTTAGTCCCGGTTCGTGTTACAAACCGGTACTGAAGCCTCGTTCCAGCATACTTCAAACGGAATGCATATCCTAGTATATTAAATACGCATGGATGGGTGGGTTGGTTAGAAGGGTGAGTGGAGAGTACTCCTGTGGTGGCAAGAGGTTCCAGGTTCGAGTCTTGGAGTCACCATATTTTTTTAGGTATTTTCTACACACGGGGAAGGCTTTAGTCCCTGTTGGCCTATGACCTTTTGATGGGAACGGGGTCCCAATCTTCCGACAGGTATGGATAAACACGATTGGTGGAGAACTCGACGTTGACGATCCGACTTCCAATCAGAACAGATCTAAGCCTGCAATCGCTACACCACTGTCTCCGTTCGTTATCAACCACGCTAAGACACGGTTGACCTCACCACGAAGGTTAATTCCTGCAAGCGAATCGAGAACACAAGCAAGAACACGGTAGATGCAATCTCAAAATACAGATTACCGAATAAGCATACAAGTTGGGGTTCCGCAAACCGGTAAACGGCGAAGCTGCAACGGCAGAACAATCTAAGAAAAACCCAAGTCTATTGTGACGGCCCAAGCACTGCCCAGACAGTACGGACGGGTGTCAAGCCACGCACGGCGTACTTCATAGACCCCTCCCGTGAAACGCTGGCCGTCCGGTCAGCCGGCCAACCTGGATCGCCCCCTATCTGCTTCTTTATGGGCCTTCTAGAGGATACCCGGGGCCCACGTATCGTATAACTTCGTATAATGTATGCTATACGAAGTTATTACGTCTAGCGGCCGCCTCATGATCCATCGCGGACTGCTGATCCGCCATTGCCGCCTGAAGAAAGGTCGAAGAACTTCGAGCCGAAGCTAGCGCACCCCCTACCTGGCGCGCCACTGACGGCGTGCTCACCGCTCAACCACTGCGGATCACACCCCTGGTCAGATTTCTTGTCTTGCTAGCCTTTCGGCCGAGCTCGATTCGATTGAGCACTGAACGCAGCGAGGAGCAACACACCGGGATTACCCAGGTTCGGACCCCCTTCACGGGTAATAGTCCTACTCCTGCTGAGCCTTAGCTCTTTGGTTGTGGTTGAATGGAATGTGTTTACAGAGAGTTTCGGACGCACGTACGCAAGTACAACGCGAACCCTCCTCTCCCCCCTCTCGTTTTCTCTCTCCACCCCTTTTATACAAGCCTTGAGCCGGCGGAGAGGGCCGAGGGGTAGGCAGTACAGTGCCTTTGGTACAGTGACACGACACGACAGTAGAGGCGAAAACGTGCTGGTACTATGCCGCACGGCGCCGCCCTCGCGTGCATCGCAAGTGGCCTCTGACCCGCACAGTCACGCCAGTGAGGCTGCGGGCGGGGCCCAGTCTGCTCCTCCTGACGCGGGCGGCGATCTCAAGCAAACCTTCTCTCTGCCGGTCAATTCTTCTTCGCCACAGTGACAGCTGCTCAGACCGGCAGGGGTCACTGTAGCGATAATCATATCTTCAGCTGTCTATCCGCGCGTGATGTCGCATTAAATGCGCTCGTCCTTCGCTGCAGGGGGAGCCTTCGACCAGAAGACTCCTTTCGGGATGTTCCCTGCCACACGGGCCCCACCCGACGCGCGGGGCCCTCGCCTGGTCTTCAGAGGGGGCTCGCCCATGCGCTCGCCTGGCGCGTGGGGCCCTCGTCTCGATACGCCGTGGGGCTCGCCCACACGCTGGGGTCTGAACGCCCGCCTGACGTGTGGGGCCCTCGCCCGGCGCCCTGAGGGGCTCGCCCACGCGCTGGGGCCTTGCTCGCCCGCCTGACGCGTGGGGCCCGCTCGATACGCCGTGGGGCTCGCCCACACGCTGGGGTCTGAACGCCCGCCTGACGTGTGGGGCCCTCGCCCGGCGCCCTGAGGGGCTCGCCCACGCGCTGGGGCCTTGCTCGCCCGCCTGACGCGTGGGGCCCGCTCGATACGCCGTGGGGCTCGCCCACACGCTGGGGTCTGAACGCCTGCCTGACGTGTGGGGCCCTCGCCCGGCGCCTTGAGGGGCTCGCCCACGCGCTGGGGCCTTGCTTGCCCGCCTGACGCGTGAGGCCCGCTTGATACGCCGTGGGGCTCGCCCACACGCTGGGGTCTGAACGCCCGCCTGACGTGTGGGGCCCTCGCCCGGCGCCCTGAGGGGCTCGCCCACGCGCTGGGGCCTTGCTTGCCCGCCTGACGCGTGGGGCCCGTTTGATCTTCTTAGGACTCTTTGTACTCCGGTATTTATTACACCGACACAAGCAAAAATTTGTGTCATGTTATGAAGCAACTGAACTGGCCGTATGGCTTAATAATTTAATCCCGGGACTAAGAGTGGTGGACACAGTACTAGAGAATCAACCTTCGATACCAGCATATCAGTCCTGGTTAAACATAAACAGGGACTGATGGTGGCATCAGTCCCGGTTCATGGCTCGAAGGCTTCAGTCCCGGTTCATCGCTCACATCAGTCCCGGTCCGTGATATGAACCGGGACTGATATGCCCTTTGGCAGGCGGGTAGAGGCAAGCTAGTACAGGCACACATTAGTCTCGGGTCGTGTTACGAATCCGGACTAAAGGTAGGCCTTTAGTCCCGGTTCGTGTTACGAACCGGTACTAAATAAGCCTCGTTCCAGCATACTTCAAATGGAATGTATATCCTAGTATATTAAATGCGCATGGATGGGTGGGTTGGTTAGAAGGGTGAGTGGAGAGTCCCATGGTGGCAAGAGGTTCCAGGTTCAAGTCTTGGATTCGCCATATTTTTTTAGATATTTTCTATATTTTCTACACGCGGGGAAGGCTTTAGTCCCGGTTGGCTTGTGACCTTTAGTCCCGAATGGGCTGTTCCATTTTGGCAACCGGGACTAAACCCGCTTCCCTAGCAGTGATAGCATTGTTAGACACTCATTAATTGTATACCGTGATAACAAAGTTGCAGTTTTCTACTGATCAAGTAACAACAAGGTCAAGTGATGCTATCAAACACATTGACATCAAGTATCATATTGTGAAAGATAGAATCCAGGATCAGTCTATTAACATTGAGCATATTAGTACTAAGTCAATGTTTGCGGATCCGCTCAACAAAGGCTTACCTCCCAACTTATTTAAAAAACATGTTGCCGGCATGGGTTTAAGGAAAAGTTTTAGAATAATGATCCTAGACATAAGGGCACAATAATCGGTCAACACCTATTAAGACTAAGCTATTGTTCTATCAAAGTGGGATGGTAGACTATGGGTACTAGAGTTTCAATGGTATTTTCCTTGGCTATTGTAACACATTGCTCCACTAAAAGAAACATGGCCTTCTGTGACGTAATTTTTGAGACAAAAAGAGGTTTTTTTTTGTCACCGTATGCTATCCATGACGAGCCTATGACTAAAACACGTCTGTCACAGAAGGTGCTCTAAACTACTGCTTACTAAGCATGAATGCATCATGATAGCACGCCTTTCGATCAAGTGGGAGATTGTTGGTTGATCTCAGGCTGTCAAGGCCTCAAGGGGACAATCCCACCAAATTTTCCAAAACTCATCCCCTATCAGGCCTATTACCTAAATGGCTCCACGCGGGTTTCCTGATTTACACCCTAATCAACACGCCATGATTGGAGACATTTTTCACCCATTGGACCTGCCCCCTAGTCTCACTTATAGGGGAGTCTGGCCATGTGAGAGGTGACGATATCTCACACGGCACCCTCACCCCAAAAAAAACTCGCCGATCCTAATCGCTCTGCGAGAGACTCAAAGGGCGTTGTCTGGACCGTGCTGGTGGCGCTTGGAGGGATGTCGTCGCCCATAGGTTTGTCACCGTTGAATTAACAGCGCAACACTAATGGCTTCGATGAACACCGACCAATAATTTATTTCCGCTTAAGATTAGGTGGTCTTGTTTGGGATAAGACTTATTAATTTCTTAATAGATCATGAACTTCAGATCTGACAGCTACTTATAATTAAGTTTGTGAAAACGAGAGAACCCTTTATGTGTGGGTGCTGCCTAGTTGCAAATATTTAGGAGAGAATGAATAGAATTACAGTAGGAAACACCCCCAATATTAAAACAACATAAACATTATATTCTAAATAAAATAATTTGAAATTACATGCTTCATATATTTCCAAACGGATGGAGCTATAATATAGAAAGTAACATTTCACATCTATAGTCTAGACACAGATCCTTGTATATATATATGAGTCCAGGCACTGAATCTCCATCATATATAGTATTTATTTATATGCCAGGGATTTGATAATCCGTGTGTGAATTTCACCAAGGATAAGGTAAAAACAATCAAGCCACGATCACTGGATGATAATTTTTTTTTAAAATGAGGATTAAAAAAATTATCAGGGATTACCAGACACAAATCATATTTTTTTATGAACTGTTTGGACAAAATTAATTGATTCAAAATTGGAATTTCAAAGCTGGATTGAGTTTATTCTGGGGTAACCGATGTGGCCGAGATTATCACCAATGAACAATCCATGGTATATGCAAACATATACCTGAGAATTAAATCATACAATACCGCAATGCAGAAAAAAGACAAGTGCACGTTAGAAAAATTATCCTGCAAACTCGTTCCACAAGTAATTAAGCTACAACATCTCCACATTGAAAGGAACTCTCAAGGGGACGATGCATTCTGATAATAATATACATCGATGGAGAGAACAGAGACATTAGTGAACACATTGATATGCTCTAAGATAATCCTTAATGAAGCATATATATATGCATGCTTATATATAGCACACATAAATATATATATTGAATCTTCAGCATGCCCAGATTCAGCTGATTAGAATTCTCTAGCAACCTACAAAAACGTACGTAAGTGAACAATTAATTAGATTGATTCTAAACTAAGAACAGAGAAACTAGAGCTTGCTAATGAATTTTCATTAATAAAAAACGAAACAAACTAATGAACCAACCAGGTAATAGCACTCCCCCATCTGCAAGCTCTTCATGAGGACGCCGTGCTCGTTCACCGGGAGGACCTCGCCGGAGGAGTGCACCAGCATCGCGTCACGCCCAAACGTGCCTGCCAAGTCCAATGCGCCGGCGGTGCTGGGCACCTCGTACGACGCGCCATTGATGAACACCTGGATCGTTCCTGAAATGCCCATCAAAAGTTCAAAACCATGAGTAATTAATTAAGCAAAGCACATACATATGATCATCAATGAGCACATTTGGATGGACTACATGCTATGAGATTTCACATGCGATGTACAAGTACTAATTACCAGCTGGTTGGTAGGTCAGCTGCGAGGAGTCGGTGGCCGCGCAGCTGTAATGGCGGTGGTCGGCACCGCGTGCCATGAGGCTCATCTGTCGGGAGATGGCGAAGAGGTCGTCGCCGCCGTCGGCATCGTCCGCCAAGAAGTGGGTGGCCACGGCGGCGGATGGCAGTACGGGCGCGTCGGCAGTGGGCACGCCGCCGGCGCCGTACAGCTGGCCGAGGTCATTGTGGCCGGCGGCGGCGGCGGCGGGGAGCTGAGCGCCGGCGGCGCACGCCTGCTGGATCTGGCCGGCGCGGCGGCGGGAGCGGGAACGGCGGTTCTGGAACCAGTAGAAGACGTTGGCGTCGCGGACGGCGCCGAAGCGCTCGAGGAGGCGGCGGATGCGCGCCGTCTCGTCCTTGGCCGGGTTCACCATGCCGCTGTTGAAGATGGACTCCAGGATCAGGATCTGCTCCGGCTTCGGCGCCCACCGCGACCTCGCCGGCTCGCCGCCCTCGCCGGCGCCCCCGCCGCAGCCGCGGTGGATCGGAGCTTGGCCGTGGCGGTCCATGGATACGTGGTGGTCAAAGCCAGCAAGGGACAATGTTGTGGAAAGGGACAAAGGATTGATGGAAGGGAAGCCAAGGGGAGAGTGACACAAGTCCAAACTTAGGAGTGTGGGGGGCATAATGGAGAGTCCTGTGTACTTATAGGGGGGAGAGAGAGAGGGGGGAGAGATCATTCCTGTGTCTTTCATTGGCTAATGTGATAATTAGGTCACTAAGAGGGCACAGAGTACTTGTTTGTTTGAATTTGATGGTCTGCTTTATGTAGAGAGGGGAGAAATGTTCTCTGAGCAACTGCCTGAATTTTAATGCATGGTGAACTAATCTACCAAGCTAATTAAATACTGTACATGCTTCCTTGAGCTCATATACCCCCAAGAGATATGTAAGACAGATTACTAGATCTGGATCAAATATGTACGATTCAAAATGTATGCTACCTGAATGGATAGTGAACTAATCTACCAAGCTAATTAAATACATGCTTCCTTGAGCTCATGTATACCCCCAAGAGATATATAAGACTATATATAAGAGATTACTAGATCTGGATCAAATATGTATGATCCAAAATGTATTGTATATATCTTAAAAATGGGTCTCCGATAAAGTTAAATGGGCTCAAAATAGTTTGGATGCGTAATAAAAAAAATCTTATTTCCTATATTTCCTTATGACTCACATATACAATAAATAGGGAAATGCTTCCTCTATTTCATTTAACAAACTCATTATCAGGTGAGAAAAATATGTGTACGTAAAAATTACATTCCAAATAATCATTTTTCTTTTGCTTACATGTTTGTGTAATTGACAATTATGCTTTTTCTTATGTTTGGTCTCATTTACATGCATCGCCTTCCATTATTTTTCAATAAACATGTGTTCATATGCATGCTCAATATTGCAACACTGTTAATATGTGTATTTGGTCAATATATATAATAATTATGAATTATGAATAGAAGTATTGGAAGAAGTATTTTTACTCTTCCTTTTTCAAATTAATCAATCAGACGTATATATGCTCATATCTTTTTTTTTTTGAAGGTATATATGCTCATATCTAAGCTCACATACATACATATATTACACACACACACCAACCATATGTAGAAATTAAGGACATGGAGTGCAGAACAATGCAGATGTAGCTTTTTGGTGTTACATTTAACCTGGAGCTGGGGAGGAGGAACACGTTTGGGACCACAATACATTTGGCAAGATCAAGGGACCTCGCTTTGGGGGAGCTTGTGGGGAATTGCTGGGACAGGTGGGCTCTTCATGTGAAAGTGAAGGTCAAGGTGTTTTCTTCTTTAATCTTGTGGATTAAGAAATTGCTTGCATGTGCGTTTTTGGAGGTACGTGAGTTTTTATGTAGGGATGCTTCCTGCATTATATACTATTCAAACAACTTAAATTGTTTTATACATGTAAGAGCTAGGTCACCACATATGGTAGGTTCTATACTTACCATTTTTTTGAACCAAAGACAGGAGCACTGTCATCATTCAAATGAGTAAAATATAGAGAAAGAAAGAAAAAACAATAGCTCGGTGCAAAGCACCATGAGTCAACACAATATGAACGTTGGCACCTTGCATGTCACATTGGCCTAAAGCCGGCCAAACACATGACAATAGGGTGGCTACTACAAACCATGACGGTCCTTCGAACACAATGGTGCTGAAACAGCGGATAGACCACAACAACACCAACCTGACAACAAGGAACACTAGCTAGCGCGAGAGGAAGCAGAGTGATGCCTTCAACAAGGCAACGGCGACCAAAATCACCGCCATCGACCGACGGCGACCAAATCAAGGTTTTCACCCGGAGAAATTCTGGAGGTCACAGGGTTCCACTACGATGCCTCTAAGAAGAATAACAGCACCAAAAAGGCGTCGTCATCGTCGGTCTAAGCATGAAAGCCGGGTAAGATTTTCACCCGAAGCACTCTCTCACCCTGAAAACACAATGCAAGGAGAGCTGGTTAGAACCAACACGAAGATCACACCCAAGCGAGACATGGCCGTGCAACGAGGTCCCACACGAGGAGGGGAGGAGCCACAGAAAATGGGGGGTTGGGGAGACAGCCGGCCCTGGCCTGTTTAATTAACTTATACTAACCATTGATGACTCACAAGATATACGCTAGCTAGCGCATAAGCTTAAGTAGCTAGTCTAATTAATGGACTAGTCGGTGTGTTGTCTTATATGCTTCCCCCAGCTCAACCCCCTGATGCACGAACCTAGCTACTGCAGCCTAGCTTATGCCCTGTTCTTTTCAGTGTTATGTACCATTACATATTAGTGTAGCAAATTTTGTTATTTTTATATAATCTATATATGTTGTGATAATTTGTAACGATTTTTTCAGGGCTCTCAAATTTGCTACATAATACATCAACTCAACAATACGCTGAAAAGAACGAGGCCCTGGTGCTTGTCCCAAGTACACGCCATTCATTAAGTGTGAGAACAAGCAAATCTGTGCATGAGGACAGAGGCGAGCGCACGGGCGACGCTGTGTGCGGCTAGGGTTTCCCCCTAGCCGCCACCACCGCCGTTCCTCGCCTCCTCCCTAGTCCGTGCTCCCTCCATCTGAGCCCCACACTACTCCCCCGCATCTCGCGTCCCTTGCCCCTTGCCAGCCCCGCCACCGCCTGCAGGTGTCCCTGGCTCCCTGGCCGCCGGTGCCACCTCCACACCGGGGTGGAGTTCGTGAGGTGGCCCGCCCTCCCTCTCCCTCTCCTCCGAAGCTCCCCCACGGCGAGCTTCGCCCAAGAGGCCAAGACCCGCCGCTGGCCATGACCCGGCCCAACGGCTGACGCAGCGTCCCTCGACGCCTGTTCCTTTCTGCCCTGCCCTGAATCCGCCATTGATGGCGCCGGTGGAGGCGGCGCTGCCGCTAGGCGCTAGCTACGCTTGATCTGCGATGACACCTTGAGGCCCGATGAGCGGCGGCGGCGGCCTGCGCCTCTTCCTCGCCGGATGCAGCCTTCGAGGGCCATGGTGTGGCGCCGGTCCGCCAGATCTGCCTCCACATGCGGTCATGTGCCGGGGTGTGGCGTCGTGCCCTCCTCCTCCCCTTCGATGGCGTGCCCGGGCGTGGGTGGCCACTAGCAGCCAGTGCTGGCCGGCTGCTGGAGGTCCTGACCCGTGCGTGACCAGATCCACGCGTTGGTGGCGATGCCCGGCGGTGGTGGCTACCGGCGTTTCCTGGCCACATCCTCAGACTGGCGGTGGCAATCTTCGCGGAACTCGGCCGGCCGGCGGCGCCGGTGGTCACTTCCATCCCAGATCGGGTCGGCGGAGGGTCTCCCTGGCCTCCCACTTCGTCGGCGGCACCCTCGCCCTCCCCCCTTTCCTCAGTGGCCACCTCCTTCCCAGATCTGGCCGTAGATCTGAATCATCTCAGCGGTCGGTGACCTCCCCTTCGATCTTGGTCGTGGTGGCGGCTCCCCCCTTCTCCTCTATGTCCTCACCTTCGCGCACTGTGGTGGAGTTCGGCGCCGGCTTTCCCTCGTCTTCGTCTTCCTTCTTCCCCTCCTCTTGGGCCCGTCTCGGCGGAGACCGCCCCGGGGGGACCGCTCTGTGTGAGGCTAGATCCGTGGGCAGAAGGCCCGGATTTGGTTGTGTGTTGGCCGGAGCGGTCGGAGTGGGTGTGCTTCAAGGTCGTGGGTCCGGTGGCCTCGTAGCTCGGCGGAGCTCGGCACCGGCATCTTCCCCTTCTTCCCCCTCCCCCTGAGCCCGTCTTGGTGGAGGCCGCTAGGGGGGTCCGCTTCGGTACCTGGCCGAAGTTGTCGGAGCAGGTGGGCTCCAGGGGCGTGTGTCCGGCGTTTCCTCGGCTCCTCCCCTGGTGGCGTGGTCGGCCGTTGCCCGTCCTTTGGCGTCGCAGCGACCCCTTGTCACGACCCCCTGCGTCACTACAGGGAATCCGGCACCATGATCTGATGCTAGGCCCAGACTAGTACCTCATGATGGACAATTAAACGGCTATCATCGCTGGCATTCCATTATTATTCCAAAATAATGAAGTATTACAAGGTAGCGTCATATGCTATTACAATAAAACAGATATTACCAAATATTAAGAACGGATAAAGAGAACATCAGAGCAGCAACAGCCTTCAGCGACGATATCCGAGCAAATTGACCCAGACACCACCCGCAGCTAGTCCTGCACACCTGAGTTCGGACCCTCCTGATCCTGATAAGACTTGCAACCTGAATAATAAAATTATCCGCGATAGATATAATGAGTACGCGGCTACCCAGCAAGCAATCCTTAATAAATGTATGCAATGGCAAAGATCGGGGAAATTGGCTATTTTACACCAAGACCTATCTACTAATCAAGTTTTAGCAAAAGTGATGTTTTGTTGAATGCATGAATTGATCCGATCATCTCGAACAACAAGGTAAGGTGCATCATCACACTATACCAAATATCAAAGGAAGGTGCATCATCACACTAGGCCAATCCCAGCCTACTCTAGTCAGGTATAATTATTAAAAAGGTGAATCTACATGTGCAAACCTCTCGTTCCGTCCATGACCATGGACACGGCTATCATGATAGTTTTAACTCTGCAGAGTGTGTACAAATTTCCCCACAAGCCCCGTCTCATCCACTAAAAGAAACGGTACAAAACTTTTCCAGCCTACTACGCCCACCACTTCACCAGCCCTCTCTTAAGGTTTCCCCGGCCCAACCGGTACCCGCCACAGTAGGGCGCCTTCTATGTCTAGGCACCACCCGGGGGCGTTCCCCATTTAAGCCATTCAGTCTCAGAGACGAACCCACCCCTCAGATAAGGTCTAGTTCCTTATCCTAGGGTGAAAGTATCGAACCGTAACCGGACAAGTCGCGAGCCAGCGGTTAGTGGGTTTCGTAAGGTACTAAGCCAGGGCCGAAGGCACAAGTGGCTGTACGGTAAGGTTTGGTCTAGCAATACACAAGCTTGAGTCCTTATTAGAGGAGACCCTCGAATCTCCACCACAATCCCGAAACCATCGCTGCCGAGTCTCCCTTAAACAATCTACACTAATTTTAGTTGTTTAGGGTTTATCCAAAAACACCATCACGAAGCATACGCCTCACAAGGGCACATTTTATAGTGAATCCCAATGCAATCCTACACATCTATTCAAAGAATAGGCTGTGGAACAGTAAAGGGTTTATCAAATGAGGTCTGGTCATGCTAGTAGATGACTAACATGAATAAGGCACACACGCTATTCTAATATGCATGTAAGGGTGAATCATGAAAAGTAAAGACGATTAAGCTCCCTCCGTCCCAAAACTGTTGCCCTAAATCATAGTCAAGAGAGCACATATTTTTGGACGGACGGGGTTAGTAAAACATAGGACATGAATATGCAAACAACTAGTGCTTGCCTAGCAGCGATCGGCCTCGCACGCTTCTCGCGAAATCGTCGATGTTCTCGGGTCACCATCTTCAATGGTGACGTCTCGGTCCGAAATCCACGCCTCCATATCTTCCCGGGTGGTTGTCGGCATCCACGGCTCCAGCGTCATCAGAGCCATCTTGAACCAAAGTCCGAGCCTTGACGAATCTTCGCGATCCGTTAGGGTTCACGGCTCCGGTACCACCGACATCGACGTCTTGACCTGAGCCTTGGTCTTAACCATCTTCCGATAATTAATCGGCACTCACAACTCCGATACAAATACCGATACGATCTCCATGTCAATAAACCGTAGCAAATAAAGTTAACAATAATACTAAATGATTGCTGGGAGGAGAATATACCGAAAGAAGATCAACGGAATTGGCTAGGACTCGATCGGATCTGCGGTTTAGGAGGTAGAAATTAGAGAAAGGTCACTGTTCATATGAACAGTACTGGGTTTTACCCAAACCGTGGGTTGGAAAATGGAAAAATCCCCGTTTCCTCTTCTCCATAGCCAGGCTGAGAAAGAGAGAGAGAAAGAGAGAGAGGAGGGAGACCACGGCAGAAGAGCGAGGGCGGCGGCCATGGCTTCGGCACGGGGCGGCTCCGGCGAGGGGCGGCGCTCCGGCGATACGGCGAGGGGGCTACAAGGCGTGGCGGCCGGGGGCGGCGGCGGCTGAGCAAGGTGGCGCTCGGCGGCGGGGCGGCTCAGCCTAGGAGCGGCGACGGGATGGGGACGGTGTCCAAACGGCGCGGCGGCTCGCTGAGGGGCGCGGCTCCATGGGGGCGGCACGGCGGCGTCTCCCGTGGGGGCAGAGGCGGCGGCAGCAATGGCTGCACCGGGGCAGGGCGACGGCGGCGCGGCACCGCGGCGGCATGCACGACGGCGGCACCAGGGCGGCGGCGGCTCGGTTCCACGGGCAGGGGCGGCGGCTTTGGCGCGGGGACACGGCACCGATGGCGGCAGCGCCATGGGGCAGGGGCGGCGGCTGTGGGTGGAGGTGGCAGCACAGGAGGAGGGCAGGGCTAGGGTTTTTGCTGGGTTTATATGGGGTTCGGGTTGTGAACATGGGCTTGGGCTTAGGACCAAAATCGATTGGAAGTTAGGGGCAGAGCCCGATTGGGCTAATCGGCTAATCCGGTTGTTTTGGGGTGGTTTCGTGTTGGACTATGTTTTCTCGGGCTGGAGGTCTGGTGTAGGAGATGATGCGGTGCGGCAAGGGATCGACGATAGCAGCAGTGCCCAAGGCAAATCAGAGGTTGTCTCCGACGAGCTACGGTTTGGATGGTGGCATTACCTCGTCCAAAGGAGAAATAGGTGGGGTTTCGAAGGACGTCAGCCAAGAGAGGCGGAAGTCCAACCGGTCCGGGCTGCAAGGGAGGTTGATCGGGTCTAGGGTTTGCTTATGACCGCCCTAGGTACAAGGAGAAAGATTTGACATGGACTGCTCTCGACCAAGAGAGAGACGGGTGTTTGACCCGCTAGGGTTTAGATGGAGGTCAGCCGAAATTAGGGTTTCGGGTTGTTAGACAATGGTCGGTCAATGAAGGGCCTGGCTCGACCAAGCTAGAGGAAGGGGTTGATCGATTCGGGTTTAGGTCAAGGAGAGGAAGGGAGAGGGATCTTGCTTGGAAGGCACTAGGGTTTTGGCCGAGACAGCAGTTTGGGCATGGCCAAGAAAGGTTAGGGTTTCGATCAAGGAAGGAGATGGACAGCTGGCTTAATTAGGGTTTCGGTCGAGGGAATCGAGCTTGGGTTTCAATCGAGAGACGATAGTCAGGATTCCGACCGAGGAACGAATCAAAGCGAGGAGAGAGCTTTTGTATTTGAAATCGTAAAGTTTGGAATTTTTATAAATTGTAAATTATAATGAAAAATAATTAACAAAACAAATTCTTATATATAAATAATTGTTTGAAAATTTAGGGATTTTCATATAGAAAAACAATGAAAATTCTTTTTACTTGGTTTTTATTTTTAGAGAAAACTTGGGACATTCTAATATTTATTAGGATGTGACACCCCTGTCTCTAGCCTAGTCTTGTCCTCGCCTCCTTGCCCTACCCTCCCTGCGAGGTGCTCGGTGGTTAGGCTGGCGTTTTCCGGGTTAGTGGCGGGGTTTGGCTTGCGACGCCTGGGTGGCGAGGAGTCTGGTCTCCTTCGCTTCCCCTGCGCAGGCCACTAGGCGTGGTGGCCGGCCCCTGCGGCTTTGGCTAGTGACCTTTCTTTGGCGGCGTCCTCGTTCTCTGCCACCTGACCTGGTCCCGTCTCCGTCGTTTTGACCCTCCCCTTTTCCGAGGTGTCGGGTGGCGTGGGCAGCGTCTTCCGCGTCAGGAGGCGGCGTTCGTGCTCGTTCTCCGACTCTGCGTCTTCGGCCGACGGCTCGGTTCTTCTGGTGCTATCGACCTTCGGCGGCTTCCGCCTAATGCACTAGTAGGGCAGGTCTTGGGCGAAAGCCCCGCCCTTTTGGGCTGGTGTTGGCGTCATGCACCTTCGGTGTCGTTCCCTCGTTGGAGGCATCACCTTTCAGACCTTTCCCTGCTTTGGGTGAAAACCCTAGCGGTCTTGCGACGGCGGCGGGTTCTTCCCGTCGCTACCTTGCTGGAGGCATCGTGGTTGCCATCTTGCGCTTTGGGTTTCAGCCGAGTTTGCTGCTCTAGGAGTCGTTTCGTCGCTGTGTGAGTGTTGGTGGTGTTTCCTCTGCTTCCTCTCCTGTATCTCTCCTTCCTTTTCGGCCGTTGGCCTAGGTGGCTGCGGGGGGGCTGTTTCCCTTCTTTTTTCTTTGTAGGTGGTGTTCCCGTCGGTGGCTGGAGGTGTGTCTGGTTTTGTCCAGAGTTGTAGCGGAGCGCTGCGGTTGTACCCCATGTTCGCATGGGTTTTTTATTTTTTTTCTCCTGCTTATCAATGAAATTAGACGGCAGTTCTCCCGCCCCTCTTTCAAAAAAAAAAAAAGAATAAGCAAATCTTACGAACTTTAAGTGAGTCAGGAATCAACACAGAAACTGGTATTGGTAGTCACCAAATCAAGACTCTCCTTTCATTGTTCTTTAGCTTGGGAATTATCATCTAGCTATATCTGTACGACTGTACAGTACATTAGCCTTACATGGGACGCATTGAATCTACAGGAACAGTATATGTCTCATTATTCAAATATACAATATATGTCTCCTTATCGAAATGACGAACCAAATATATATACTTAGATTACCGAGTGATGGGGAACGACACAATAGTTCTGGTCCAAACTGGTACAGGCAAATCGGGATTGAGCCTATGTGCCAACTGTCTGCACTCGATCGACTATCATAAGGCTCATTAGTATGCATGGTTTGTGATACGAACCGGTACTACTGTGAGCATGTTAGTATCAGATGGTGCCTTTAACCGATATTGTATGGCCCCAGTGTCATTGAACAGGGACTGATGTGACTATCAGCCCTGATGCGTGCCTAACTGGTACTAATGAGCTGGTATCTAATACCAGTTCTCTAGTAGTGCAAATAACAATATAGATATTTTAAACGATATTCATAACGCAGGTTTTAAAACATTGATCATTATATGTCTCGAACTTTAAATATGTTTGTGACCGGAGGAAGCACGCATCCCATCTGTTAGCAAGTCTGCTACATGCACTGGATAACCGTGCTTGGAAGCATGCTGGTTCTGCACATTCCACTACTGCCACTTTTGGCGCTGTTCGTACATATATACATAATACACATGCATGCATGCATGACACACACAACATAATTAATTTTTCAATCGCATGCACAGTGTACTACATATATACTGTCATCTATATACGCACGCACAGTAGAAATCATGGACAGTGCAAGCCAGCCCATTAGGGCTACAGTATTGCAAAGATACTGTGCTGTAGCAGCCTGGCTGCTGACATGCGTCCTGAAAGTACTCAACGAGCGACGGGTTGGCCCAAGCATCGGCCAAGTTTGTGCCTTTCCTCCCATTATTGTTGCATACGATGACACAGTTATTCTCTCATGTCTGACAAATAATGCTATATATATACATATGATCGGCACACAGTGCTGCATGCACATCTCTGACATATACATAGGTGTGTTTATGGGACGTCCTAAAAACGACGTGACATATCTGATGTGTGAGCAAAGCGACACAGAATTGTTGCTCTTGCTTGCATTGTTGCGATCGATACATGCCTGCCTGCAGTAGATTCCTTCCCAATTGCATGCACACCATGTTGTTTTTTAGAACGGACGCTGCACCAGGACGAATTACGATCCTAATTAATTAATATATCCACCAGTTTGCATTGATGTCCCACGGATGCATGAGAGATTAAATTTGGATGTATCTATTTTGTTGATCAGGTCTTTGAATGATCTCTACATTCATATTTGACCACTATACGTACGTACCGTTTAAGTTGTTAATTTTTATGTGGAGCGGCACATAGTTTGGTTGATAATATATTGTCACAATTGTGTGTAACATATATATAAATTTGAGATGAATCTTCATATAGAATTTGAAAAAAAAACTTTATATGTTAAAACGGGGACTAAAAGTGCATGTATGAGTTTTAAGTGTGATGGGATGTGAAGGTGCGTGATTACGTTGTACTAGTTAAGTTTGATTTTCACCTAGCTAGGATAAATTAAGAAAAAAGAACAACGTCCAAAAGTTTGCGCATTACTTATTCAAAAAATATAACGGCTTGTGTAGTTCGAAACAGCAATTGCCAAACATTATATGCTAAAATGTTCAATTATCACGTGCCATACTTAATTATGGCATACTTTCTAGGGAAAAAAGTTTATATGTCGCTGCATGCGGAGTCTCCTAATCCCTCTCGTGCCATCAAATTCACACTCTAACCGTATAAATGTTCCACCCTGATGCCTTATATACCTTATACTTGTACGGAGTACTTGAGCGGGATGAAGTTGTTCATGAATGTTGCCTTAGTGGATATGAAAGATAAAGGTAAAACAACAAATGCATTGTACATGCCACGATTGCAAAAATGATAATAAGTTCCCGAAATCAAACAATGTCTATGCACACTTAGTCATGTGTGGATTTAAAGATAATTATTCATGTTGGAACAAACATGACGAAGAAGGCCTTAACGAAGGAGAGATGGATCGAGGCCATCATGCCGACAATATTGTGAATTAAGGACTCCCGCCCGGTAATATGGATACGAACATATTAGCTATAAATGATAGTGATGTTGAGAATTTTATAGAGAATGTACACCAGATAGTCTTCGAGCGACACAACGGGTACATAATGACGGTGAGTTTGCTAAATTCCAGGAATTTGTGCGAGATTTGAAGGTGCCCTTTGTATCCTAAATATAAGGAGAAGTACACATATTTGGGGTACTAAAGCTTCTACCATTGAAAGCAACCCATGGTTATACTCGCAAGAGATTTAAAGCATTGATGAATCTACTAATTAATATTCTATCGAAGGGGAACTTGCTACCCAAGAGCGTCTATGATGCAATGAAGATAATGTATGTCTCCGAGGTGTCGGGTGGCGTGGGCGGCTTCTTCCGCGTCAGGAGGCGGCGTTCGTGCTCGTTTTTTGACTCTGCGTCTTCGGCCGGCGGCTCGGGTCTTCTGGTGCTATCGACCTTCGGCGGCTTCCGCCTAATGCACTAGTAGGGCAGGTCTTGGGCGAAAGCCCCGCCCTTTTGGGCTGGTGTTGGCGTCATGCACCTTCGGTGTCGTTCCCTCGTTGGAGGCATCACCTTTCAGACCTTTCCCTGCTTTGGGTGAAAACCCTAGCGGTCTTGCGACGGCGGCGGGTTCTTCCCGTCGCTACCTTGCTGGAGGCATCGTGGTTGCCATCTTGCGCTTTGGGTTTCAGCCGAGTTTGCTGCTCTAGGAGTCGTTTCGTCGCTGTGTGAGTGTTGGTGGTGTTTCCTCTGCTTCCTCTCCTGTATCTCTCCTTCCTTTTCGGCCGTTGGCCTAGGTGGCTGCGGGGGGGCTGTTTCCCTTCTTTTTTCTTTGTAGGTGGTGTTCCCGTCGGTGGCTGGAGGTGTGTCTGGTTTTGTCCAGAGTTGTAGCGGAGCGCTGCGGTTGTACCCCATGTTCGCATGGGTTTTTTATTTTTTTTCTCCTGCTTATCAATGAAATTAGACGGCAGTTCTCCCGCCCCTCTTTCAAAAAAAAAAAAAGAATAAGCAAATCTTACGAACTTTAAGTGAGTCAGGAATCAACACAGAAACGGGTATTGGTAGTCACCAAATCAAGACTCTCCTTTCGTTGTTCTTTAGCTTGGGAATTATCATCTAGCTATATCTGTACAGTACATTAGCCTTACATGGGACGCATTGAATCTACAGGAACAGTATATGTCTCATTATTCAAATATACAATATATGTCTCCTTATCGAAATGACGAACCAAATATATATACTTAGATTACCGAGTGATGGGGAACGACACAATAGTTCTGGTCCAAACTGGTACAGGCAAATCGGGATTGAGCCTATGTGCCAACTGTCTGCACTCGATCGACTATCATAAGGCTCATTAGTATGCATGGTTTGTGATACGAACCGGTACTACTGTGAGCATGTTAGTATCAGATGGTGCCTTTAACCGATATTGTATGGCCCCAGTGTCATTGAACAGGGACTGATGTGACTATCAGCCCTGATGCGTGCCTAACTGGTACTAATGAGCTGGTATCTAATACCAGTTCTCTAGTAGTGCAAATAACAATATAGATATTTTAAACGATATTCATAACGCAGGTTTTAAAACATTGATCATTATATGTCTCGAACTTTAAATATGTTTGTGACCGGAGGAAGCACGCATCCCATCTGTTAGCAAGTCTGCTACATGCACTGGATAACCGTGCTTGGAAGCATGCTGGTTCTGCACATTCCACTGCCAATTTTGGCGCTGTTCGTACATATATACATAATACACATGCATGCATGCATGACACACACAACATAATTAATTTTTCAATCGCATGCACAGTGTACTACATATATACTGTCATCTATATACGCACGCACAGTAGAAATCATGGACAGTGCAAGCCAGCCCATTAGGGCTACAGTATTGCAAGATACTGTGCTGTAGCAGCCTGGCTGCTGACATGCGTCCTGAAAGTACTCAACGAGCGACGGGTTGGCCCAAGCATCGGCCAAGTTTGTGCCTTTCCTCCCATTATTGTTGCATACGATGACACAGTTATTCTCTCATGTCTGACAAATAATGCTATATATATACATATGATCGGCACACAGTGCTGCATGCGCATCTCTGACATATATATAGGTGTGTTTACGGGACGTCCTAATAAGAAACGACGTGACATATCTGATGTGTGAGCAAAGCGACAGAATTGTTGCTCTGCTTGCATTGTTGCGATACATGCCTGCCTGCAGTAGATTCCTTCCCAATTGCATGCACACCATGTTGTTTTTTAGAACGGACGCTGCACCAGGACGAATTACGATCCTAATTAATTAATATATCCACCAGTTTGCATTGATGTCCCACGGATGCATGAGAGATTAAATTTGGATGTATCTATTTTGTTGATCAGATCTTTGAATGATCCCTACATTCATATTTGACCACTATACATACGTACCGTTTAAGTTGTTAATTTGTATGTGGAGCGGCACATAGTTTGGTTGATAATATAACGAGCAAGGTGACCCGTGCGTTTGCGAAGCTAGATTTGTGTTAAGATATAGATAATATATCAGATTAGATTTAGAGTTTATCTTTAATATATATATCAGCTTCAGTAGTTTGTTATAGAGATTAATATTGACCGCTAGATTTACATAATAATATCCATATTCAACGATGTAGATTTTTTTTCTTTTTCTATGATTAACGTAACAATTTCTACTATTTTTCGATTAATGTGGGAATTTGTAGGATTTTAGGATTAATGCGGTGGCTACATTTAACTCTGTTTTATATAAATAGTAGATAGATAGATAGATGTCACAATTAATTGTGTGTAGCATAGATAGAAATTTGAGATGAATCATCATATAAAAAAACTTTATATGTTAAAACGGGGACTAAAAGTGCATGTATGAGTTTTAAGTGTGATGGGATGTGAAGGTGCGTGATTACGTTGTACTAGTTAAGTTTGATTTTCACCTAGCTAGGATAAATTAAGAAAAAAGAACAACGTCCAAAAGTTTGCGCATTACTTATTCAAAAAATATAACGGCTTGTTTAGTTCGGAACAGCAATTGCCAAACATTATATGCTAAAATGTTTAATTATCACATGCCATACTTAATTATGTAATACTTTCTAGGGAAAAAAAGTTTATATGTCGCTGCAAGCGGAGGCTCCTAATCCCTCTCATGCCATCAAATTCACACTCTAACCGTATAAATGTTTCACCCTGATGCCTTATATATATACCTTATACTTGTACGGAGTACTTGAGCGGAATGAAGTTGCTCATGAGTGTTGCATTAGTGGATATGAAAGATAAAGGTAAAACAACAATGTATTGTACATGCCGCAATTGCAAAAATGATTAGAAGTTCCCAAAATCAAACAATTCCTATGCACACTTAGTCATATGTGGATTTAAAGAGAACTATTCATGTTGGAACAAACATGATGAAGAAGGCCTTAACGAATGAGAGATGGATCGAGGCCTTCATGCCGACAATATTGTGAATTAAGGACTCCCACCCGGTAATATGGAAAGGACATATTAGGTATAAATGATAGTGATGTTGAGGATTTTGTGGAGAATGTGGATCAGATGGTCCGCGACATCGAGCGACACAACGGGTACATAATTATGGTGAGTTTGCTAAATTCTAAGAATTTGTGCGAGATTTGAAGACGCCCCTTTATCCTAAAAATAAGGAGAAGTACACATATTTGGGGTCCTAAAGCTTCTACAGTTGAAGGCAACCCACGGTTGTACTTGCAAGAGATTTAAAGCCTTGATGAATATACTAATTAATATTCTATCGGAGGGGAACTTGCTACCCAAGAGTGTCTATGATGCAATGAAGATAATGTCTGCAAATAAAAAAAAAAAACTGTATGCAAGAATGATTGAATCATATTTCGGGTATAGTATATATGTTAAGCTAGATCAATGCTCCGTTTGTGAAACCCATCAATTCAAGCATCGAAATGACGGTGGTGATGGGAGGAGGCAAGAAGAGTACTAGAGGGGGTCCTATATAGGAATATCATGTGGTATTAATTTTCCTGTAATTCCCCATTTGAAGTGAGTGTTTGCTAACAAAGAGGTGGCCCAAGCGATGTGTTGACTTAAGGAGGGACGTGAGAATGATATAATTATGCGACACCCGATGGATTGCACTAAGTGGTGAATCATCGATTCCACATTTGGTTGTTTTGCTGGGAATTTAGGAATATTAGTGATGGGAATCAGATAACGTGTACATAAATAACTAGTGCAATGGTTGACAATAGCTTTGGCAAGGCTTTGCCGTTCATGCCGAGCCAGGGCGCCTCGAGCAATCATGCTCGGAGGCACAGCCCGAGCAGGCATGCTCGAAGGTTTTGCCCGAGCACACGCTCTCCCAAGGAGCGTCCGAGCCAAAGGGAATCTCAGAGAGGGGTTCCTAAGCCGCGGAGGGTTCGAGATCATTCGCGATGGGACTATTCTAAAGCTGGGTCCACTATGGGGACGCGTGTTATAAGAGCAGGTTGCTCAGGCGTGGCCTCCCCACGAAGCCACGACCCAGGTTGGCCCACTCTTCGTGGCCATAGATGACACGTCTGCCTCGAGAGCCGTAGAATGTGCTCCACGACGACACGCCGGCAATGGAAACAATGCAGGCGCAGAGCCTGGGCGTTAGGCACAGACCCGGACTGACAGACAAGACAGATATCCACCTCCTGATGTAACACTATACAGTCGATCACGCCCCTGGCCCGCATCGCCCGTCAACCCATTTAATTCGTGGGACCTCCAGCACAGGTGGAGTGCAAAGTGCAAGTATGATTCGAGCAGCTATAAAAGGACGCCACCAACAACAGGAGGAGGGGGACGAAGGACAAAATCTGAACAGGATTTAGCCATCCACACATTCCCTAGAGTATTTAGACTAGGCCCTTGGGAGGGTCAGAGCAGCTTCCTTTCTCTTAGTCACGCTCTCCCAGAATCTCCCTTAATTTCTTGCATGCTCTCGTTCCACCACAAAGAGAAGCCACTGTGGTAGGGTTGTTATCTCTCCGGAGAAGCCCGAACCAACAAAAAAATCCTCGTCTTGAAGCATCCTTGTTGTCGCCAACCCTCCATCTCTTGGTGGGCCGAACCTTTTAGAGTTCCAGCAGGTCGCTCACCCCCTGAACAAATCTCTGCAGTCTTATCCTCGGGGCCAAAGTTGTTGGTCCCAGGAGCCGACAATTTGGTTCACTATGAGCATAGATGACATTAATCCATTATGTAATATGAGTAATTCAAATAGCACCTGCCTAGTTGTATTGTCGATACTCAACATTCTGCCATAGTTGTGTAATAATTAGAAATACGTGATGTTGCCGATTTTGATTTCAGCACTGAATCAATCTGGCAACGTTATCGATGTGTACCTTAGGCCTTTGGTCGATGATCATAATAAACTTTGGTCCAAAGGCGTCGAGGTTTGATATCAGTACGAGCAAGGGTACTTTACCTTGCATGACATGTTTGTCACCGTCAATGATCTACCAGCACATCATAACTTGTTTGGCCAGAGAAAAAATAAAGGTAAAGGTTGCCCCCATTGCTTAGATGACACATGCAGTTTGAGATTTAACAAGTCAAAGAAGACATGGTATATACGTCATCGGTGTTTGCTTCACAAGAAGCACCCGCATCGAAATATGGATGGTTAGTTCGATGGCACAATGGAGAAAGCGATACCTCCAAGGCGTGCAGGGAGAACATATCTACAATCAGGTTAATCATATCAATGTTGTCCTATGATCAGAGAGGAATGTGGAACAAGAAATCAATGCTCTGTGAGCTAGAGTCTTGGAAAATATTAGATGTGTGCCACTCTCCCGACCGTATACACATAAAGAAGAATATTTGCAAGAGCCTGCTCGGTACATTGCTCCAAATGAAGGGAAAAAGAAAAAAAAATCATGAGAATGCATGAGCCGGCCTTGAAAAAATGGGTTTAAGATCGAAACTTCATGTAAATAAACAAACAAAGGAAAAACCTACTCACATCAGCCATCACATGTATCATCGCTAGTGAAGGATCTGTTCTGTACTATGTGACCAAAGTCCTAATTAACAATGTAAGAAGGTACTTTTTGATTGGCACCCATAATCTCGGTGACCATTAGATCCTTCTGGCCTATCATTTGTTCCAAGTGGAACACGGTGTCGACCTAGACTTATTAAAACCAGTCAGACCACGCAAACCCGGAGAGCGTGATTACACCTCTGTGAAAAAGTCCTCAACGCGTAAGTTGCCAGATTTAGTTTTCATATTCAACTTTTGAAACATTCAAATCTTGTCGAATACATCGAAGAAGTCAACCCTTGGTCCAAATAGACATATGCTCGCAAACTAATACACATGACATCATTTGTGGTAAATTAATGCTAACAACAAGATTACATTTATAATTTGCATTTTTTCTTGGATGATGATATAGTAAATTTTTATTCAATAGTGCACTTAACAATCATCGGGCAACGCTTGCGGATTTTTTGTTGCACACAAAATGCCTGAAATAGCGCACGCATAAGAAAGAATCAATCATGACGATGTAAGTTTGAACACATATATAGTTATATTTTTTAGAATAAAGACATATTTCTTCAAAATTAATATGAAAATGATTGGATATAGTACATGAAGGATTATGCGAATGCTTCGGTTGACAATGCTACCCTCTCGGCAATTCGACAGCAGATCGCCACTTTTTTGGTGTCCGAAGCCATCAACCCAAAAGGCGAGTTTCACGTCCGAATCTAGAACGATATACTAGCTTGACATTGTCTTGTGAAACTACTTCCATTATTTATGGCAACATGTATGTGTAACTTGTGAATGTGTACTGTGTGATTTTTTTATGCAAATGTAGATTTTATAAATTTGTGATATTTTCATTTGTGAATGTATTATGTGGTGTACATGTGGTAATAAATAAGTTGTTAAATGCTGTATCTACACTAGGATGCAGCATGTACTACATGCCCTAGGGCACAAAACACTAGTGATGCGACAACACCACAGTCTGTCACAGTTATAACAAAACTAGTAACGGGCGGCAATTTCATCCATCATTTATCTTATTTTCATAGGTAACGGGCGACAATTTCATCCTACTTATACGAGTCACAGTTAACCTACTTGGGCCTCTAACATAAGTAAGTAAGTGACGCGTCTTAGCTCAGCCTATCACGTATCATATTATCATTGGTGACAGGTTGCTATTTCGTAAGTCACTTATCCGAGTGCAAAGTAACCTATGGGGCCGCTGGGAGGCAAAAATACGTGACTGGCTCTATTGCAAACTATCACGTATCGCAAATAATGGGTGACGGTGGGAAACTCCATCAGTCACCTTTGTATGTCTTGTGGGTGACGGATTCTATTGTAATATGTCACTGATTATGAAGATTAGTGACAGGTGATAACCCATCACTAAGGATGACTCTTCGGTGACCCCACTAGTACAGAAAGAGTAATATCAGACGCACATTTTAAGACATTTTTGACCAATCGAACCTAAAAGCGTCTTTTATTTATATGTTGTCTTTTGATATCATTATGTTGTACTAAATTTACATTTGTCCTTTTTGGTGTTATTATCATGCCTATCAAGGAGGAGCCATGCTACTTGTTGTATGGATGATAAATTTTTTATATAACTAAATGAAGTATTATTCAGTCATTTTGTGCATAGATGCGGTTCGTCGTCCTGCAAGTATCTTCTATGTTAATACATGTGAGATGATTTATATGTATGAAAGCATCTTATACGGTACTACATATAAGATGATTACATACCAAGCGTCACTTATTAAACACTATAAAAGACGGTTATACGTACACAAGTGTCTTATATGGTAGGATATATAAGATGGTTATACACAAAGCGTCGCTTATAAAATACTATAAGAGACGGTTATATGCATGCAAATGTCTTATTCGGTATATATATAAGATGGTTGTACCTAGAAAACGTTGCATAAGCATGCTCATATGAGACGCTTTGCAAACGTCTCATATGAATGATCTCTTTTGCGACACCAGTCATATAAGTCATTTCAAAACCATCTTAAATGATTAAAAAAAACTGTCTCAAAAGTGTATTTCTATACTAGTGCCCGCTTGGCGGGATGATTTGTTTGCCAGTTCCTAATGAGGGTTATGACCCGTCATCAATACGTGGTTTTGACGTAGTGCATGTTTTCCTAATGAGGAAGGTACATTTGGTTTATAGGTCTAAAATCATTCGCTCTTGCACCAGAGTTGTTCCTTGTCTAGTTTAGCAATTGGAGCCCCCATCGACCCCATACAAAGTTTCACTATGATCCATTTGGAGTGATTGGCAAGTTCTATTTCATCAAAACCCTTCCCACCAATATTGCATTCCTCCTTGTCACGATCTACCTCCTCCTCCTCCTTCCTCAATGTCGACGACCCGCCCTCCTCTCCTTCTTCTTCCTCTCCAGTGAGCTCCATGCGCATCCACTATAAGCCATGTTGTCTATGACCATCACTCCCAGTCAGCGGTGCCCTTGCGTCCTCGTCGTTTTGTCTTTTCCTCCTGCTGCTATGAATGTCGCTCTGCCCACCCTAACTCTAGTTGCATGCCGTTGATACCTCGCTAGTCCCATCCTCTCCTCCATTCGTGGGCATAATACCATCTAGCTTCCCTACCATGATGCTCTTCCACCGACAGTCTACCACCTCCTCGGTCTCATTCTAAGCCCGGAGACATGAGTGTACCCTAAAACCATAGCTAAACCCAAACTCTAGATAGAGGTAGTTGTGTCGTGGGAGATAGAGGCCATCTAGCCTCCCTACCATGATGCTCTTCCACCGCCAGTCTACCACCTCCTCGGTCTCCTTCTAAGCCCAGAGACATGAGTGTATCCTAAAACCATAGCTAAACCCAAACTCTAGATAGAGGTAGTTGTGTCGTGGAAAGGGGGGGGGGGGGGGGAGTGGAGGGGGGGGGGGGGGGGGGGGCGTGGTGGAGAAGAGGGAATGTGAGGACTATCCATGTTGATCCGTTCTTCAGTAACCAAGTGATTGCTGTTTTCGCTCCACCAGGGATATATGACACGGCACACAAAGTTTCACTCGTTTTATGTTCCCCGGCGGCCCGGCCTGTCTGGCTCTGGCCTCTAATGGTAAAAGTCGCACGAAAGCAAGCACCCCTTTTATAGAAAGTACAGCGAGTACTGTGAGAGCCAGAGCAATGTGCAGGGCCTCAGAATTTGTTACTGCCGCCCTTTTGCCTAATATCTTCTCTTTTCACTGTGTATATGCTAAATAAAAACGGCAAGCCGTACAAAAGGTGCACAGATTTAGTATATATTGACCAACTTGCACCGTTTGGAAGCACATGATTTGTACTTTCATATTTGTACTTAGCACGCTTTTGGCTACATGCACTATTTACACATTTAATAGAGTTTTACCACAGAACAATTTACCTGCAGAGAGTTGACATCTGTGCATCTGAAACGCTCATTGTGGTCCTAAAGTTGAAGAATTCATTGAGCACTTCTTTTGCATCAAAGTTTAAAAAGAGCTTTAATGTAACATACATGGACTTTTATAATGCATACATACAAAATCAATTATTTCAACTAGCACCATCTTGATCCCAATTTTTCTTCTTGAAACTACAAGTAGTTATTTGTTTGCATGATTTTATGGTTGTAAAACTTTGGTCAAACACAATGGAGAAGTACAACCACAGTACTTGCAAATGGTCGAAGTTAGGAAAAAAAAAGTTGTGGGTGGCGTTACAAAAAATCCCAAAAACCATGGTTTCAATCAAAACAGAGCTACGAAATTGTGCCAAAGTTTTATGTCCAAACACTCCAAAATTTTTTGAACCAGCATGGTATTTTCACAAAAGAGTTTTATCTTGAAACTAAGAAAAGGCAGACAAGAGACGTGAGTGTTTTGTACAATACTGTTGTGGTGGAACGACTTGTCAAATCCAAACCAACAATAGGGTCTGCTTTGGAACTGACATTGACAATCTTCTTCAGAAAACTATTGTTGATAATATTATCGAAATTAGTTAATCAACTAGAATTAAAAAAATAGTTAAAAGTACTGTTCACCTACACGGCCGTTTAGACCGTTTACACACCGTTTAAACGCTACTCAGTAGTCAACTGTGTAGGCCGTGTAGGCCGTTTAATCCGTTTTTTGACCCGTTTAATCGGTCGTGTAGTCCGACTATTCGCCAAACGAAGAGTGGCCAACTGTTTAGCGTTTACCGTTTAGGCTAACATTGGTTAAAAGACCCATCTTAATAAATTAATTTTAAATTATATATGATCATGCCTTGTGAAATTAAATTCATCATACAGGAGATAAGTGAATAAATTCAGATAATGATAAGTTATTGATTAAAATTTAAAACAATCTAGGTAACTTCTTCGATAGGTGCAAAAAAATCTCCATATGTATCAACCCATCTGTACTAAGATTAAACTTGATCTAAACCCTAAACTGGAGCTACCATAAAGTGGATCTACATCAAACCATAAATTTGAAGTAGATTTAACCTTAAATTATGATTGCAATTGGAACAAATCAATTCGAGTAGTTTATTTTTATATTTGCATGTTTTTCCTCGAATAATTTGTTATGGGATCGATTCAGAGCATATATATTCAACTAATACAGAACTCTGAGTTTTTGGCTGGATAATATTTGCAGAATATCCGGATATGGAGCCTAGACACCACTCACTTTTACCTTTCACCCGCATGCATGCTAGGCGCGCGATGGGCCAAAACAGAAGAATTAAGACCACAAGGTTCAATTTGGTCACTAATGCAAATCCTAGTCATTAATGGAAAGCAAAGCAACAAGTACATTTGTCTGACAATGCATGTTGGCTCACTTGTCATTCATTGATGATGTTTACATGTGTTATCAGTTCTCTCTATTTTTTGCTCATTAATTACCACCTGATTAAAAATATATGTATTCGTGTCTATGTGCGCTCCGCATATGTAAAATAATATCTGGTATATATTCGTATTCATGTATTCATATTTTTATACTATCTGTATCCAACCCTGTATCTTGGAAGAAATATGGATAGGATACGGAAAAAATATCAATTTGCTGATTATACTATTGATCAAGAAATTAATAAAAAGAATGTTACGATCCTAAAATCCATATTTGAAAATTTTCAACCTATATGCCCCTATTGTAGTAAGTTTAGTTGTGAGCGCAACTGATTTTTAGTTTGTACTATATATCTCCTTTCATATAGAGGCTTAGAAAGTACATATACACTACTACAGAACACTACATCACTGTCGAGCCAAAGCAGACTTCATTGCCGATTTTGGCTCCGGTAGTAAATAACTGCAGTGATGAGGTTCACTATTACTTTCGGATCATAAACCGACGGTAAGTACTCATCATTGTCGGTTTGGGAGCAAGAGCTGACGAGCCGGCAATGATAATTCATTGTCATCGTCGGTTGGTAGCAAGAGCCTGCAATGATTACAAAATATCACTGTTGGCTTGTAACATGAGCCGGTAGTGATAATTCATTGTCATCGCTAGTTGGTCTGATGACTCATCATGAATGACATGTATGATCCAACATGTGTAGCAATTTTCGAAACCCCTTCGTAACAAGTGAGCATGGATCTAATCTATGCAAGAAAATATTTCTCATTGATGTAACCAACGATTTCAATCATTACTACGGACATGGCCTTTAGTCCCGGTTGGGAACAGACTTTAGTCCCAATTCCCCCAACCGGGACTATAGCCACCGAATCATCTAAAAAATATGATGAACCCAAGACTCGAACTTGGGACCTCATGCCACCACATGACTCTCCACTCACCCTTCTAACCAACCCACCCACCCACGCGTATTGATTAGAGTAGGATATGCATTCCTTTTGAAGTTTACTGAAACGAGCCTTTAGTACCGGTTTGATACTAATGAGCCTCTATCAGTACGGGTTCGTATTACGAACCGGTACTGATGAGTCTGCACGCCTGCTGGCCTGTACCGCCCTGTGAAAGGTAGCTTTACTGTTGCCTCCAACTAGTACTGAAAGTCTAGAATTGCCACTGTTGCTACGAGCCGGTATTGGTGCACTATCGGTGCCTGTTTTAATCCAACCGGTACTGATGTGCTGGTAAATTAGGCCATTTCTCTAGTAGTGAACGGATGGAAATCTTAAGTTTTCATCTAATAAGATATATAGCAGTGCAATGGCTATAAATAGAAGAGAATTGAAATGAAACATTTTTATCTACCTCACTAACCTCCAAATTTAAGAAAATATTCAAATGGATCTTCGACAAAGTCTCCACGTCGTACTGATGATAAAATGGCCACCTAGAGCTTCTACAACTGCCAAATAAAGGTTGTCCAACTAAACTTAAAAGCACAGCTCTCTCAAACTCAGGCCGAGTAATATATGGTGCAAAATCACTGTTGGCTCAAGTAACAACCCGACGGTGATAAAGAATCACTATCGGGTTGATACTTCAGTCGGTAGTGATTACCAAATATTACAACCGAACTCTTATTTTTTGTCTACTTTCCCACATATTGTTTTAAGCTGACAGTAAAAACTTATCACTGTTGACTTGTAAAAACGGCTGGTAGTGATGGTTTGTTTATCGCTGCCCGAAAGTGATACATCGGCGCCAGTTCACCTACAGGTCAGTAGTGATGACTGAATTTTTAGTACTAGTTTTTTAGATTGACCCGGTAATGATGTTCCACTGTCGGTCTGTAATAAAACCCGATAATGATAAGATGTATCACTGCCAATTCGTGACTCCTAATTGGACTTCTAGTTCTGAAAGGGTGTTTTGTACGTAGTAGTGATATTATATAATCATATTTTAGAACATAAAATTTGAGACAAATAGTTAATAATAGGATGTCAAACTCCGTTAGTTACCACCCTAGCTTAGACATGAACGAGGAGTATAATAAGTCAATCAGCTTATTAGAAGATCTACATATATTTCTAATATATATCTATGTGCATACATGCGGCATGGGCCAACCGTGTACCACTTTAAAGAAACGCCCGTAGCTAATCAGCAATGATCGGGTCGAAACTAGCGTGAGCTAGTCAATTAGACAGACTGGAGAGAGATGAATCATATGCAAAAGCATGCAACGAGACAAGCCGGAAAAAGATTCGATCCATCGGTCGATCCATAAACACGATTGCACGGCGCAATTTTCTTAATTAATCACTAGCTTGTGGCATCGACTTAGCAACTGATAATTGTTAATTAGGATCCGGACTGCGCGGCCATGAGTAACATTGTCCAGCGACAAACCGTCCAAAGAGAAGAACACGATCATCACGCACCTACCTACTTCTGCTTCCTCTTTGGATTTTCAGCATGCTCTCCTTTTACATCTGCACATCGAGAATACCCTAAATTCTTCTTCGGGGAGGTAACACAAAGCTGAGCTGTTTACATGCAATTGGAAGCATGCAGATCTATTTAAAAGGGTAAAGAAAAAGGCTTTGATCTAAATTGTAGTGAAGCCAATTTTCGATGGAGGTTGACAAATTTATTCTTCACATAATGGATGATCACTGTGAAATCCATTTTGAAAACACATACGACCATTCACAGTCGGATCAATTTTATGAAAAATGCACTTACTTTTTACCATCGGGGTACTCCAAGAAAAGAATATGAGGGGCATTTTTACGGTACAACAAATATCAGTGTTTTCTGCATGCATGGATCAAACATGCATGGCTTAATGTGCTTATCTCACTAAGCCATTAGATCCAACAAAATGAATGAGCCATGTGCAATACCTCGGGCACGCCTGTAAAATCATCCAAGCAAATTTGTATGAATCTTGCGATTTAAAATTGAGATTGTGTCTAGAAAACGGTACATAGGACCAATGAGATAGCTTGTTCAGAGTATATTATATTCCAGAAATCTCCAGAATAATCACATCGAAAACATTGATGTAATGAAGGTTCTTCAGAGTATAGGACAGGGAATAACTTGGGCGACCGAAGCTCTCGTCTTGGAAAAATTGTAGAATTCAGTCTGTCATGGAGTGCATTAACAAAATGATGATCAATCATCATGTACATATAAAATCCTTCATGGGTAGCACTAAACACTGCTCTGGCCAGGATGTTCTTCGGGCAAACACATAAATTTCAATTCACCAACACACCTCTACCAAAAAAACAAATACTTCAAAGTGTTCATATAATCGTGTGCATGCAGTTGCACATGTGAGTGCGGCTAGCTAGCTTGCACCTAGTTAGGTTTCTTTCTTTTTTACAAATAACCTGATTGATTAGCTTGATTAGTTAGCCGCCTAATTAGGCTTGTGATGGATGCGACTAGCTAGCTTGGTTTTATTATGTTTTGTGCTTGTCGTGTACAGGAGGAGCATGTATGATCGCTTTTAGAGTGACAGGGAGCCGTCGTGATCTGAATCTGGGCACGTTGCTTCCAAAGCTTTGTCGGAAGAACATGCACGAGGAGGGCAGCCACACAGATTACTTGGTTATTCCAGCCAAGTGGAATCTTTCGCCAAAAACTGTGTATTCTCCGATAGATCTACTTTTGGGGTTTAGTGGCAACTGCGGCAGAAGCTGATACATGCATGCATATGCAAGCTCATCTGTGTTGTTCGTAGGCACATACTGTCTTTTCCCCTACTTTCCGACACCTGTCTAAGAGCTTGATCGATTATGTCGCTGGTACGCATGATTGAAGCTAGCTTGATGAAGATTCATAAACCCTTCTATCTATCCATTTATTCGATTCACCTGTTATTTTTACTTTCTAACGTAAGGGAGCGTCTGGAGCCCAGGCTACTACGCACGCACGCGCGCGCGCCGGGCCCACCCGTCAGCGGCCGCGCCGGCGAGCCCAGTCGCTTGGGTTCTAGCAAACCCGCTAACGTAAAGCAGAAGATAGCGTGGGATGGATTTATATTTCGGATGGCAAAAAAAAATGTTTGCCATCGAAATTAGGATAATTGATGAAATTTCAGTAGATATTTCCATAGGGCACCCGGTCCAGTACTCCAGGATGTCACAAAAATTCTACCTCCTTGCCGTCGCCGTCGGTGCCCCCTTTCTCCTCCCCTTTCTGTCCCTCTTCCTTCTCTCCCTTTGGTTGGTTGTTTCTTTGGGTGGTGCTATGTCTGGCAATGGTTGGACTGCTCCGACGGTGAGTCAGTCGGATCCAACGGCATCACAGCCAGATCTAACAATAGGCTGCACGGATCAGGTGGCGCCGCGGACGTCTGATCCAAACGGTGGATTTGACCGGTTCCGGTGCGAGGTGGCCCTCGTCGGCTTCACCTCCCTACTAGCTCCCCTCGACCGCGTCAATTTTCCTCACCCCTTGCCTTCTCAGCCCGATGGTGTTCGTCACTCTCGCCGTCTTGCTTCTCCCATCTTCTTGCGAGCAGCTCAGTAGGTTTAGGGGGTTTCCTCGTCTATGGTGTTGTGATGGTAGCGGACGACATTTGTGGTTTTCACGTTGACACTCCAGCTTTGGGCCTTTCTCCGGTGTGATTTTCAAGGTGGGTGTGCCGGGCAAATATTTGGTGAGTTCTGACCTGGTCAAGAAGCTTGGCTTGACCACGAAACATTGTTTCAATGTTGGCCGTTCGGTGCCACTCTCTCCTTGGAAGCATCAACGTGTGTGCCACGAACCCTACCACAAAACCCCCTCTGGTGAAAGACCAGTCTATGGACGGACGACGCCATCACTACCTATTTGTGGAAGGCGACGTCTTTGGGTTGTTGTTAGTGGCATTGGTTGTGTCGGTTGAGCCGTTCTGTTTACTGCCAGCGCTGCCGTTGGGCGGCAAGCGATTGCCAATTGTTGTAGGTCTATTTTCTTGTCTTTTGCAATGTATTCAGTTTTAGTCTGAGTTGACAGCGTTGAGTTGCGATATGGGTTTTGGTGTTCGGTCGCCGTTAGGCGTTGTGGTTAGCTTTAGGCCGAATTGGCAGTGCTGAGCTATGATTAGACCTGTTGTTTGTTTGGTTTTTTATTTTCCTATTTTTTATATTTGAATGAATTGTTAGAGCTTCTACCTCTTGTTAAAAATAAAAATTAACTAAAATTTCATCGGAACTTCAATCATTTTACAATGTTTTGGTGCTTCTTGGGCTCCCTTGCATTGGCATGCATGGTCGGTACAGATTTTTTTTTTGAAAGAGGGGCAGAAGAACTATCGTCCTATTTCCTTGATCAGCAGCAGAAAATAAAATAAAAAGTCGTGCAGGCACGGGGAACAACCGCAGCGCTCCGCTGCAAACCTGGCAAAAGCTAGACACACCTCCGACCATCGTCGATCACAACACCTACAGGGGAGAGGGAAAGGAAAGCAGCCCCACCGCTGCCACCTAAGCCACAGGCCAAACAAAGAGAGAGATACAGAAGAGGGAGAAGGGGGTACACCAACAAGACTCACACAACAACAAACGACTCCTAGAGTAACAGACCCAACGGCAACCCAAAGCGCAAAACGGCAACCACAACGCCTCCAACGAGGTAGCGACGGGGAGGAGCCGCCGCCATCGCAAAGCCGCTAGGATTTTCACCCAAAGCAGGGAAAGGTCCAACAGGTGATGCCTCCAACGAGGTAACGACACCAAAGGTGACGCCAGCACCAGCCCCAAAAGGGCGAGGCTTCCCCCAAGACCATTCCTACTAGCGCCAAAGGCATAGGCCGCTGAAGGTCGAAAACACAAGTAGAACTGAGTCGCCGGCCGAAGACGCAGAGCCGAAGAATGCGAACGAACGCCGCCACCCGACGCAGAGGACGCCGCCCACGCCAATGGACACCTCAGAGAAAGGGAGGGTCAAGACGACGAGGAGGGGACCGGGTCAAGAGGCAGAGAACGGGGACGTTGCCGGAGAAAAGGTCATCAACCAAAGTCGCCGGAGAGGGGCCACCACTCCTGGTGGCCAGCGCACGGGAAGCGTAGGAGACCGGCCATCGCGTCACCCAGGCGACACAAGCCAAACCCTTCCATTAACCCAGAAGAGGCCAACCCACACCACCGAGCACCTCACAGGGAGGGGAGGGCAAGGTGGATGAGGACGGGTCCAGGCTAGACAACAAGGGTCGACGTGCCGCTGAGGACGGGCGACGGCCCACCAAGCCACCATGGGAGGAGCCGAGAGGACGTCGAGCACACGCCCCTAGAGCCCACCTGCTCCATCCGCTCCGGCCAGCTACCGAAGCGAGCCCCCCAAGCGGCCTCCACCTAGGCGGGCTAAGGGGGAGGGAAAGAAGTAGAAGAGGCCGGTGCCGAGCTTCACCGAGCTACGAGGCCACCGGTCCCACGACCCTAGAGTACACCCACTCCGACCGCTCCGGCCCACACACCACCATATCCGAGCCTCCCACCCGTGAATCCGGCCTCACACAGAGCGGTCCCCCCGGACGGCCTCCGCCAAGACAGGCCCCGGAGAAGGGAAAGAAGGAAGAAGGGAGAAAGAAGAGGGAAAACCGACGTCAAGCTCCACCACTGCGCGCGAAGGTGTGAACGAAGAAGGAAAGCACTCTCAAATTCGGGGCCGCACGCGACTGGACACAGGCGTTGCCTGACTTGGGTCTGAGGGGGAGGTGGGGTGTGGGGGTCACCGGGCGCCGTCGCGACGCTGGAGGGGGGACTGACTGCCGCGGCGCCCAGGACCAATGGAAGGGTGCCGCCGGTCGAGCTCAGATCTGGAACGAGGAGCACGAGGCAGATCTTCGGCGAAAGCTGCAGGTCCACCTGCAGCGCCAGCGCGGCCGCCGCCGCTGCGCCCAGATACGGCGCCGCCTCAGCCTCCATCCGCCGCCCCGGCCCAAGCCACGCACTGCAGAGCCGGCCGCCATGCCTGGCCGCGCCGCCGCACCCCCACCATGGCCGCGCCGCCGCCTAGGTCGAGCAACCGCGCCGCCCGCCCAAGCCGCGCTGCTGCAGCCCCGAGCCAGGCCAGGCCGCCGTCGCCTCGGGCCGGCCCAGGCCACTCCGCCGCCGGATCGGGCCACAATGCCACCGGATCTGGCCTTTCTCCATGAACTCCGGGTGGAACTCCGCGCCGCGGCCAGCCTCGAAGTGGCTGGGCGATGGCTCGAGTGTGAACGGCAGGAGGTGGAGCAATCACATGACGGCCTCCACCACACGGGGAGGGAGCAGGGACGCGAACCTGTTCGCGGCGAAGTAGCCGAAGGCGCAGGTCGGGAGCACGCCCAGGAGCTCCGCAGGCTCCATCCAGTGCATGTCGCTGAGTTGCGCGAACCGGTCACGGCGGAACGCGGCGGGATCAAGGAGCGAGGAGAGGGAGCCGTCCAAGAGGAGGACTCGAGCTCGAACCCGCCGAGGAGGACGCGGGTGACGAGCGCCACCAGCGCGAGCTTCGCGAGGTCAGGGACCGGGTGGCCGCCGCCGAGTCCAGGCCCGCCGCGCCGAAGATACAAAGGAAGGGAAAGGGAGGAGGGAGGGAGAGAAGGGCGGCCGCCGCCGCCGCCGGCCAGCGGCGGTGGCGGCGGAGGCGGCGGCGCTAGGGTTTGTGGGGAGGTGGCTGGGAGCTTGGTCGCCCTCGAGCCGCCCTGGGGAGCGACGCGAGGGCCCATCTCAGTTTTTTCCAGGGTGATGGATTTTCGCTCTTGCGTTGAAAACGTCGGTACAGAATTGTAATTGGATTCATATTTCGGATGCCCACAAATTTTCTGTTCACCAACAACATTATTGGAGTCAATGAGATTTCTCGATAATTTGAATCCTAGAACTATACCCTACTGTCCCTACTACAGTGACCTCAATTATGGCCATAGGGTATCGGATCAAATTAAGGGAAACATACTCAGTGAACACCTTGTCTAGGTTCATTTAAACCCGTGCTTGTTTGAGTTGCGCCAAACGGTTATTATCCAAAATCGTTCATGATATATTCTTGAAGGCAAGAACAGTACGTGATGTTGTTACTCGAACAGCTTAAGGCTGGCATTTAAGCTCATGGTTCACGACCAGCTGAGGCTCGGCTGAGCATTTAGCTCAGCTCGGACTCCGATCGAGAACGAGAACCAAACAAGCATGAGCCGAGTCTTATTTTCAATCCATCACCTAAACAAGCCGGGCCGAGTCTCATCGTAGTTTGCACGGGAACGACTCATTTAGGCTCGTTTGACAAAAAAAAAAACTACAGATTATCTGGCAGTCTCATCAACACTGATCTGGCCTTCGTCGTATGCATGCTATATGGTCCATATATACTCCATACCCACATCCCATAAGCCAAACGGGCCACATGCCCATGGTTTGGGTTAGGACTTTAGCTTGTGGCTTGTGAGCAACTCAAGCTCGATTTGGTATTTAGCTCGGCTCGGAACTTGGCTTTTTTGTAAACAAGCCCGAATCAAGCCTTCTTTCTAACTCATGACCGAAACCGAGCTCGAGTTGAGCTAGGGGCAGCTGAGGCTTGGCCGTACGTCTAAGATACAACCCATTATGACTGTAAGCCCAATTGCCCATCTATCCCTAACATACCACAAAACGTAGCATCTCTGTTCTCCCAATCCCAATTCTTCCCTCGTCAGCCGCTAGACCTACTGCCGCCCATCTCCACACCTCACTTTCCTTTTCTTGGCCGATGCACGTCGTTCTTTTCCATCTCCTCCTGTCGCCACCCCCACCTTTGATTGCCGCTGCCTCCTCTCCCTACCTCTGGTTGTTGGCGCCGCCTCTCACTACATCAGGTTGCCGCTACTCCCCACCTAGGGTCATCATTGTTGCTTCTCCTAGCTGGCACCACCGCCCTTCCTCCAGGCCAAGCGTCACCGCTTCGCTCTGCCCCTCAGCAGTCGTGGCCACCACCTCACTCCTCCTACTACCAAAGCCACCCTAATATTCCCCTTATCCTAGCTGGGCATCGCTCCCACTTCGCCCCTCCCCTGCCAGTTCCAATGACCCACTTCTACCATCCTAGCAGTGTGGGTGTCCTATCCTCTTCTTCAACGAGCTCGCGAGCCTAACCAAGCGAGCTTGAGCTTTGACCGATCCTGAGTTGAGCCTCATTTCTATTTCATGGAATTCAGTAAGTCTGAGTCGAGCCTTGCTTCTGGCTCGTTCACCCTATCGAGCCCGAACTGAGCTAGGACTGCCTTGCTTGAACTCGGTTCATTTCTACCCCAACACATGACCCACAATAAAAGGTTGAGATTAAAAAGCTAACCTACTGAGCAACTACTATCCAACACTCGTTCCTCCGTTTCACTCCATTATCAGTGCCTCCACCCTCTTCCAGCTACCAAGTGCAACTCCTCCTGTAGTCCTCTTCATCTTTCTTCCCTACATCGCCCCTCCTCCCTCGAATCTCCATTCCAGTCCTCTCATCGCCATCCTCCACTCTTAGGCTTGACTACATCATTTCTCAATGCCTTTTCCTACTTAGTGAAGCTCTTCCTCGTCCTCCTCAAGAACAAAAAATCCTGTGGCGCTTCCTCATGCCAATGCGGTCTGTCTCCATCATGGATTCATGGTAGATCTAGTGGCTGATGACAAAACCAGAACCACCTCTATGAGGCTGGGGTGACGACAATGGAGTTTTTTCCAGGACAAATTGATGTGATCTAGGTGATGGTGAGTTCTGTCGAGGCAACTCCCACCAAGTCAAGCCGAGCTAGGTAGGCCAAACGAGTCAATCCTAAAAAGTCTTGGTTCACTATGACAACTTGTTTATAGCCTTGGTTATATAAGAAAACTTTTTTTGATAAATAATAACATAAACAATTCAATTGTTGAACCATGATAGGATTACTTATCATGGACATGTTCAATTTAAGGAATGTGTGTGATACATCATGAACAACTCTTGAATTCAACTAGAGGAAATTTCCTGTTTGCCACTCAGAAAATGACAATTCCCCATGCATTTCATGGTAATCGTTTTGATTCTAGATAGCTAGTCCCCACCGATTTTCCCACATGGATTTCTTGATGTTGTGTTTGGAACTTACCACCTCCTTCTCTTCATCTATGTATATGGGCTTCGATGTAACACCCCAAACGTGGATTTACCAAAAGAACATCTTGGGCCTAAAAATTTATAATTATTTTGAGCTCAAGTTAAATTTCTTACTTGCATTTGGAAATTTAATTTAGAGGATATATTTTAATAAAGGAAAATACTTTGTTTATGAACAATGCCATATAAAATTCAAGTATGTTTAAAGAATTAAAATTCATAATTGAGAATCCATCGACAAGGCCCAAAATTCAAAAATCAAGATGTAAATTACAAATCTCTTTTTTTGCATTAAAAAAATTAGTATTCAAATAGGATGTCAATAATAGTAGGGTTGCAAAATAATTTAAATCAAAGGGAAAAGATTTAATGTAACACCCTAGCCTTCCATAGGGATTCCAGATGCCACTAAAACCACTACACTACTCTTTTAACTCATTAGGTGGCATCGACGGCACGGTCGGAGGCGGCGACAGCAGCGGGTCCCACGGGACGCGCGTCGCCACGCGATTAGGCAACGGCGGCGGCGCTGTCGGCGGCGGACGCAGAAAGTGGGGCCGCCGGGACGTGCGGCGGGTGCGCGCGAGGCGACGGCGAGGGGCAACATGGCGCACGCCGGTTGGGCGCGTGATTCGCGCCAACGGTGCACACACCGAGGTTCGTCGGTGGCCATGTGCGCTCCTAACTACGGCGATCTCTACAGGACGCACTTCTCCTCCAAAATGGATGATCCGCATATGCAAATTGATCGTCTCAATGAGATCTACACAATGGTGCAACCTACACTACAAATTGAACTGGAAAAAGATATTTACCTCAAAACAAGGCCCAGGGAAGTGAGATCCAAGTGTCGATGGTTAGGGTCTGGGGAAAAGGGATGGGGTGTCGATGCACAGTGTGGAGAGGGGTCTTATAAGGGTGTAGGGGCGCAGGGGCAGATGGTCTCTCTCTAAACGGGCCAGAACTGAATTATGGGCTAATATGAGTATGAAATGACGGTGAAAAAGGCCCACAGAGCATCTAAGGGGTTTAGGAAAATTAATACTTTAATAATACCTGGTTTTATCATGAAAATCTTGGGACACCTAATAAATTTTTATTAGGATGTCACAACCAACATACTCAGTTATTTGGTTGCGCTAATGGCGTGTTTCCCTTCAAATATTTAGGTATTCCTATCCATTATAGGAAGTTATGAAATATTGAATTGAAATAAGTCGAATAAAGATTTGAGAAGAGGCTTCATAGTTGGCAAAGGAAACATCTTTCAATAGTGGGCGGCTGACACTGATAAATTTGGTGCTTACTAGCTTATCAATGTACATGATGTCCTTTTTCGTAGTCCCACTAGGTGTCCTTAAAAAATGGATTATTTTCGATCTCGTTTTTTGTGGCAAAGTGATGGCCAAAAGCGAAAGTATCGTCTTGCAAAATGTAGTCCTATGCCGACCATGAGAACAAGGTGGTCTAGGCAGACATGACTTGAACGTTAAGAATGATGCCCTTCATAGCAAATGGTTATTTAAGTTACTCAATACAGATGGTGTATGGCAACACTATTACGAAATAAATATTTGGGCTCTCGACCTTTATTGCAAGTACAGTGAAAGAATGGGGATTCACATTTTGGGCCAATTTAATGAAGGTGAAACGAGATTTCTTTCATTTTGAAACCTGTACAATTAAGGACGGATCTCAAATTATGTTATGGAAGGACAAATGGTTGGGAAATGCAACCCTGCAAGAGCATTACCATTGTTCGTCCAATATTGCTAGGCACAAACAGGTTACTATAGCGGAGGTCCTTCAAACACAAACTCCTAATTTATCATGGCGCAAAGATCTCATCATGCCAAAATTAGTAGCATGGAATGCTTTGCTACCAGGCATTGCTAATACTATATTATTTGAGGAGCAAGACGAGTTTCACTGCAACTAACATCCACATGGTCGGTTCTCGATGAAGTCACATTATCTTGTATTCATTCATAGTGATGTCCCAAAAATTAATAAACGCCTATGAAAACTAAAAACACCACTTAAGGTTAGGATTTTCCTATGGTACCTACGACAAGGGGTAATTATAACAAGAGATAATCTAGCGAGGCGAAACTGGAGTGGTAACAGGAACTGTTGCTTTTGTTACAAAGAGGAGACAATTTAGCAATCATTCTTTGAATGCCGTTTGGAGCGGGCAGTTTGGTTTGTAATATACACAACCTCAGGACTCTGTCAACCTTGTAGTGTATTACATATGTTCGGTGTTTGGTTATGTGTTATAAACAAGGAATTTAAATTGTTGGTCCTGGTTTAGGGGTGCTACTTTTTTATCGCTCTGGTTATTCAAGAACAACATGGTTTTTGTAGCATCTAGGCCCCCCAATTTGTATTGATTGAATTATTAAAGGGTTTTGGTGATGATGAACTCAAGAATCTTAATTGGAGTCACTTCAGAGCAATTAGGCTCATTCTGTGAGTATTCACCTTAGTGGTACGGCATCAAGCTTAAATACAAGATTAAGGACATTTTTGCTAGTTTAAGCTTGGGAGATGCATCAATCTTGTAGCTAGGTTTTTTTTTATTCTTTGCCGAACTATTAAGGGGGGTTTCATATTATTACTTCTCTGAGTAATATCTCTCTCAATCTTATGAAAATAACTTGGAGCGACCTAATTCTATAAACTTAGTCATATTTCCTTTCTAGAAAGATTTTGGTTAACGCCGAACAAGTTATCAACCACCCTCTTTTTGTCCGGTGCTTCTCCAGAAAAATCCAAGTTCTTGCCGGACAAGCCTTGCCTTGATACTTCTCTTTAGTCCGGTGCTTCTCCGGAAAGATTCCAGTTCACACCGGACGGTTTGTCGTGAACTAGCTATATTTAGGTTATCGTGTAGATAAAACCACGTGTACGCAGGACAGTCCGCCGCAATATAAACTTCCTTGGCTTAGCACGCAGACAAAACTCAGTTCACGCTAGATAGTCCGTCGCGTGAAGGTTTTTCACTGAAAGTCTGTCTGCCGCAAACTTGTTTTCTTCTATTCCAAGATTTTTACCGTTGAAATCCGTCCGTTGCTAAAGCAAATTTGATAGTGCTTTTGCAAAAGTACTTTGTCTTCTTATTAATGGCTAGGATTACACTCAAACGGCTATTATCTGTATCTTAGCCTATGAAAGGACGCATAACCTTCATTCCAAAGATAGCTTTGGCCTTAGAATATTATTCTTACACCCTTTAGCCAGTTCTTGAGCCTTGTTCTTCAGTTGAAACACATGCACTAAAAGGCCCAAAATTCCATTGCTCCAAATGTATCCAAATATGATTGAGAGTGTGTTGTCCAATTGAGTGATGATTTGAAGCTTATTACCCTTGGATTGTCAATCCTAGACGGCTTGGTGGTAGTGTTCTTGAAAAGCTTGCCAAGGCGGTTGTGGGAGCCTTAAAGATGACTTGTGAAGGCTAGATGCTTGCCTATCGGAGTGGTGAAAAGTAATATTGAGTGGAAAGAGGCTGCAGGCTCGAGAGGGAGCCGGTCCTTGGTGAAGGGCTTGCCTCAACGGGGAGTAGGAGGAGGACTCCGAACCTCGGTTAAAAATTGTTGTGCCTCTCTCTAACTTCTTGCATTTACTTTTGTCAATTTACTTTCAGTACTTGTCTTGTATTTCTTCCCCTGTGTTTTTCGTATCTTTCTTAGTATAGGACTTACTAGCTAGATTGGGTAACAAATTGCTAAAAGGCTTGAACTTTAAATTATCCATTGCAGGTTATTTACTTAATTATCCATTGGATCCGTACTAGGACTACTCTTCAACAGCCGGCTTTGCGGGATTTTATTATAGCGGCATGCTCACATATGGAACGGGTGGTCAAGGAGTGTTTTACCCAAACACATGGGTGGCGATCTAGTCTTCGGATTGATACTCATTGAGTTGTCTGCTTTTTCTTTTTTTCATTTGTGGGCTGTGTGCATCTTGTTATGTAGAGGCCGAGAGTAATTTAAGGATAGTTGTATCACCTTGATGCTATCATCTTGGTTTCAATAAAGCTTCCTTAATAAAAAAAATTTAGAGTGACGGGTCAATGGGACTTTGTAAGTGCAAGTGACCTTGTGTGATTTTGGTGATTAATGATAAACAAATTTAATGACAATGCTTGGTTTAATGCTTATTTATTGTCACGTCTCAAATATGCTTATTGCTATTAGACTAATATGTTTATTATTAAGATTGTATTAGTCTCATCATATTTAGAGAAAAATCATATATGTCAAGTGGACAAGCTATTTATTATAAAAGGTATGTCTTATACTAATCATTTCAATGAGACTAACACACTTGATTGTTTATCTTCCGTAGTCTCATTTATGCAAATAAGATGGATTGATAATTGAGGTATGCAACTACTTTTCTGTAATCACATGTTATTGGTTGATTAGATTTATGCTCGACATATCTTGTCGTATTTATTTGAGCATAAAAATATTATTAACATGTTGCTTACTCGACAAGATCTTTTGCATTATTTGCCATGTATTAGTGATCATCTTAATCGGTGCACTAGATAAACTTTACCGTGTTTAAATAGCTTTATGCATGTAAGCTTTCCATGAATATTCTCACATGCACTTAATTTAGTGAAGTTTAATCTAGATTGGTAAGTCATGAATATATTCCCATGTGCATCATTAAGTGAAGTTGTGATTATTAAATCATCACTCTAGTGCATATGGATCAAACACATATTTATCATGATGCACTTGGTAGAGATCTTTCTTGTGCCAAGTGTTTACACTTGTATTGTGCTTCTTTGCATGAAACACTTGACACTTAATCACTCACGAATATCAAACTTATTCATGTTTATTGAGCTTTTGGACTAATGTATTTCACAAGTGATTAGGAAAGAATTAGGTCCTATGAGTTTGTGTGATGACCAATGTACGTTGAAGGATGACGGTTAAGTCAAGGTCAACAAGACGATGTCACCAAGAGTTGAGTACTAAATCAAGGTCGATTTGGCAGGATGATCGTCGAGGAGGATAATCGAGGCAAGTCGAATGGGACGAGAGTCTCATGAGGTGAATCAAGTCAAGGTTGACAAAACGAAAACGTTATCAATATTTAGTAAAGGTCATCATGCACAATACATCAAGGGTGCTCAAGACTACCAACGTCGTTAAACCTCAAAATGAAGAAAGAAGATGGCAAGTGATTTAACCTAAAGGTTGTATGACTTTATTTAGAAGTTGAGTCTAAGGATTGTCGTACTATTAAGAGGGATGCAACGTTCAATGTCTTAGATATGACTCAGATGCTCGAGTGACCAATCTTTGAGAGAGATCGAGAGAGAGGAGTGTTGGTGGTGTCGGAAAGTGAGAGATTTAAGTCTTTCGTGGCTTCCTTTGTGGTTGCTGCTCCTATCCTTTGGGATTTAGGCAGTGAAACATTTTGGGTTGTGTAGCCCTTGTTCTTAGCTTTCCGTAGAGCCCAAGATCACTGAAATCGGAGTTCGAAGTAAAAAAGTGATGTCCGTTTCTGTCATTGGCTGTGTGCTGTGTATCGGACTATCCGATGCTTGGTCCGATACACAGAACTCAAAAATATCGGACTAACCGATATGAATTTGACCTTTTGGTGTTGTATCCTGTTTTAACTTCTCTAGCATCATTTCAGGACCTCAAAAATAGACATTGCTTTAAGTTTCTCTCATTATCATATCGGACTATCCGATGTGTAACATCGGACTATCCGATGTCTGTCAATAGCAAACGGCTAGTTTCTGGATGAGGCTATTTATTGCCTCCCTCTTCCCTACGAGCAAGGGGTTGCCTTCCACACCATTTTTAAGCAAAATTTTCAAGCAACCTAGGGCTTTTTGCCCTCTCCACTCTAGATCTAGGTGATCCTCTTTGTGAGAAAAGTTGGGAGAGGGTGTGAGTGCTAAGTAAGAAAAAGTCGATCTTTGAGCACTTGAGTTCATCTCCGAGTTCGTTCTTTGTGAGCATTTGTCACTCTTGGAGGTTGAGAACTCCTAGACGGTTAGAAGTCAACCACGAGCCACCGGTGCTTTGTGTGGTGAGCCACGCAAGTTTATGAAAGCCAATTCCGCCTCTGGAAGGAAAGGAATCAATGAGTAAAACTGGGAGGTCTTGGTGCGACCTCGGTAAGGGAAAGGGTTGAAAGAGACCCGAGTTCAAGTGCGACCGAGCCTACCTCAACGGAGACGTAGGATCCCCTCAAGGATCCGAACTTCGGGAACAAATCTTCAAGTCTCCACTTCACTCTTGGTTCCCCCCTTGTCCTCTAACTTCATTTACTTTGATTTGTGCTTATACTTGTTGTTGGTTAGCACTCTCGTGTGCTACTACTCTCTCTTGTACCATCGATTTGATTTTGGTGCAGGTGTGTTGGTGATTGATAAGTGGCCCACCCCGAGATGGGCCTTGGGCCGATTCCGTACCGGCCCACCACACGCGTAGAAGGTCTAAGAGGCCGCCCCTGGCCGTACTAAAGGAAGCATCTAGCCCGCCAGGGTCTCCCCAGGCTTGAGCAGGTCAAAACCATGCCCCAGCAGGCGTCACGCACCTCCCGGGCAATTCTTAGCCCGGGAAAAGGTCTCGTGGATAGCCCGTCTGTCCGTGGGCAAGTGGCGACAACCGTCATGTCCCACCACGCTTTCCCTGGCCTTGATCGGGAAGAACTGTGTCTCCCCGGGAACCCGCATCCCGGGGAGAGGCACGCGGGCAGTCCGGTTTGTCGTTTGCCTCCTTTGGCAGGCGACGACGGTTGTTACGCTACGCGACGCCCCCAACGGGTGGCGCGAGGCTGGCTCGGTCCAGCCAATGCTATATTGGGGATAAAGGGAAAGTGCTTTCTCCCTAAAGCGCGATTCTTCCCCGTATCGGCATTACAAGACAAACACGTGTCCAGTACTAACCTAACCAGCTTCTCCCTGCAGGCTCCGGACTAGACAGAGCCCCGGAACAAGACAAGAGCACCGCCACTAAAGCAAGAATGGCGCGGGGCCCGCAGCATCAGCTCCGAGCGATCTGCCGCGCCTATGAAAGGAAAGGCCCCGGATCCGTTCGGGACACGCATGTAATCCAGGCAAGACAAGCAACACACTCGCATCCGAAGCTTCCTTAGCGGTAGCCGTAGTCCTTAGCCGAGACTCCCTTTGTAAGCTCGGGATCGATGCCTTCAAGCCCGGTCTCGGCACCTCTGTACTGTTTTCCACCGTATAATCAACAAGAGCTGGAGTAGAGCTATTACCCGATAGTGGGGGCCCGAACCAGGGTAAATCGCTTGTGTCTTCACGGTTTGTATTCCTCTCTTCCTTCTTCTCCCCCCTGTTCTCTTCCTCACCGTGCGAAAGGCCTATACCCAGATTGCCAGGTCACACCAGGCGCTATCCTTCCTCACCCGTGAGCTCGGCCGCCGCCCCGGGCCGCTGAGAAGGGTGGTCGTTGGGCCTCACACCAACTACAAATTCATCTGCCGGTCCATAGACCCGCTGCCCTTCAGGGGCACGTTTCCCAGACACCGACAGCTGGCGGCCACCGTGGGGCCCATGAGCAGCCCTCAGCAGTCTGTTCCCTCGGACATGCCTGAGATTCCAAACAGCGACGAGGTCCTTGACCTCGAGTTCGATGAGTGTGACAATTTGGACGACTTGGTCCCATCGGACGAGGGGCAGGCGAGAGGTCGCTCCAGGGGCAGATCTTCGCCCCGAGAAGTCGCTCCCTGAGCTGGACCCCTCTGTCACCCACGTCAGCGGGACTCCCATGGAGTTCGAGCTGCTTGGTGACTCCGCTGCTTCCGCTGGCGACACTGGGACGTTTCCCCCGGCCTCGTGTGTATCTCGCTGCGTCTTCGCAGCCTCGGCCGACAACGATGCCTGGACAAGGAGGCCCAGGAGCAGCAGCGCGGCCGCGCTGTGGCCCGGGACTACTTCCGCGATACCGTCCGCCGCGTCCTAGATGGGATCTGGCAGGAGGACAGCCGCCAGCGCACCCCATCGGGCCGCCGGCGGTCGATTCCCTCGTCGAGACCATGTGCAACCCGCTCCTGCGCAGCCAATAGAAGGCGCGCGCCATCGCCACGGTCGTCCGTGACCTGGAGAAGGACCCCCGTAGTTTCACCATGGCGGACCTGGGTTTAGTCATCACAGAGGGCCTTGGCAACATCACCTGCGGTATCGCCATGCATGAGGAACAAAACGGTGGCGGACGCCCGGACATCTGGCGCGCGGGCGGCTCCTGCCACAGCGGCACTCAGAACCGCCCTCGCCGCAACCGCAACCACAACCGCTCTCGCCAAACCCAGATAGCCTCCTCCGCCGACGGTTCGTCGCGTGCCCCGGGCGGAGTGTTTTCCCGCCTGGGCCCACTTCGGGATGCCTCTCCCCCGAAGGCCGCGCCAGGATGCTCCGCCTTCTCCCGTGCTCTCCGTGAGGCGCCCTGGCCGTCGAGGTTTAAGCCTGGGCCAATCGAGAAGTTCGACGGGAGCAAGAATCCCGAGGAGTTCCTGTCCATCTACACCACGGCCATCCGGGCCATGGGGGGAGACGAGGCCGTCATGGTCAACTATTTTTCCACTGTGCTCGAGGGCAAGGCCCGAACCTGGCTGCTCAACCAACGGCCTAGTTCCATCCGCAGCTAGGCCCAGCTTCAAGATGCCCTCCGCACGAGCTTCTAGGGATGTTACGCCCGCTCTGGGCGCCCCCAAGATCTCAAGCTCGTGGTGCAGCGAGACGATGAGAGTCTCCAGGATTTTGTTTGCCTGTTCGTGAGAGCCCGCAACACGATCCCCTGCATCTCGAACGAGGCTATCATCGAGGCTTTCAAGGATGGTGTGAGGGACCGGCGCTACACCGAAGACCTCGAGCTCCACCCGGTCCATACAGCGAGCAAGCTCTTCCGCACCGCGGCACTTTACGTCAATGCCTCTGAGGCGGTTGAGCGCAAGAGGGGCCGCGTCAAGAAGAAAGCCAAGGTAGGCGACGGCCCGGGCAAGGCCAAGGCAGAGACGAAGAAGAAGCGACTGGAGCAGCCCGCTAAGTTCATCGCCGCCGTCGAGCCCGATCAGTCCGAGTGCCCGCCGCCGCAGCGTCCCCTGCCGGTGCGCCCGCCGCCACAGCGCCAGCAACGACCTCCCCCAGCCGGAGGAAGGCCGCGTGGCTGCCAGGGGCCTCCTCAGGGCCGGCCTCCCCGTCCGCAGCAGTAGCAGAACAGAGGTGAGGACCCGTTCCATGACCCGTCTTTTCTGCCGCTTCCACCAGCGCCCCGGCCACGACCTGCGCAACTGTCGCACGTGGGCCCGTCAGCTGGAGGACTTCTACGCTGGCTGCGGTCCCATGCCCAAGCTACCTGAGGGCACGGCCGCAGCACCTCCTCTGCAGGGCGGCCAGGACCAGGGCTTCCCTGAGGCCCGCGGCCACATCACCGTCATCTTCGGCGGTACGTCAGCCTACACCTCTCGTCGCGAGCTAAAGGCCGCGTCTCGTGAGGTCCTCCACATCTCTCATGGCGAGCCCGCGGCAGAGTCCCTGCCTTGGTCTAGCCAGGCCATCACCTTTTCGGTGACGGACTGCTCGGTCGGGCTATCCAAGCCACAGCGCCTCCCGCTGGTCTTGTGCCCCACTATTGGCAACACCCGAGTTGACCGCGTCCTCGAGGACAGCGGGAGCTCGCTGGACATCATCACCGCACGCGTCCTAGGCCTCATGCAGGTCCCGCGCTCCAAGATCAGGGACATCACCGTCCCCTTGCACGGGATCGTCCCAGGGTCATCCCTTCGCCCCGTCGGGCAAGTCGTGCTGCCCGTGACGTTTGGCTCCTCTGCCAACTTTCGGACGGAGTACATCATCTTCGAGGTGGTGCAAACCGACCTCCCCTACAACGCCATCTTGGGCCGCCCCACGTTCTCCAAGTTCATGGCGGTCTCCCACCACGCCTACCATTGCCTGAAGATGGTAGCGCCAAAGGGAGTCATCACCGTCCGGGGGAACCATAAGATGGCCCTCGACTGCGACGAGACCGCGCTGGCCATGGTAGGCCAGCTCCCTACCCGTGGTCCCAGCAGCAGGGAGCGCTCCACAGTGCGCCCAAAGGTGGCACTGCAGCCGCAGGAGCCTACCAAAACCATCGTTTTCACGGAGTCAGACCCCTCCAAGGTGGTCCACGTGGAGACAAACCTCGAGCCTCAATAGGAACTCGAGCTCATTACCTTCCTCCGGGCAAACAAGGACGCGTTCGCATGGGAGTCGTCCGATATGCCCGGTGTCCTAAGGGAGGTGATCGAGCACAGCCTAGCTGTCCGGCCTGACAAGAAACCGGTAAGGCAGTGTCAGAGGCGTGTTCCCGACTGGAAGGCCAAGATCATCCAGGACCAGCTCGGCAAGCTGCTTCGAGCGGGCTTGATCCGCAAAGTTCAGCACTCCGATTGCCTTGCGAACCCAGTCGTCGTCCAGAAGAAAGGCGGCAAGTGGCGCATGTGTGTTGACCACCACGACCTTAATTCCGCCTGCCCCAAGGATAACTTCCCCCTTCCATGCATAGATCAGCTAGTTGACGTTACGGTGGATTCAGTTTTGATGAGTTTCCTGGATGCTTATTCCGGTTACCATCAGATCGAGTTGTGTAGAGAGGACGAAGAGAAAACCGCCTTTGTAACGCTTTTCGGGCACATTTTGCTATACGACCATGTCTTTCAGTCTCAGAAATGCTGGCGCCACGTTCCAGCGTCTCATGCAAAAAAACTCTCCCTGATCAAATAGGGCGCAACGTAGAAGTCTACGTGGACGATATCGTAGTCAAGGGCAAGGACGCCCGTGACCATGTGTCTGACCTACGGGAAACCTTGGACAGCCTGAGACAGCAACGGGTCAAACTAAACCCCGAGAAATGCATCTTTGGTGTCAAGTCCGGCATGCTTCTAGGCTACGTGATTGGCGGGGCGAGCATCGGTGCGAACCCCGAGAAGATCGACGCCGTCGAAAGGATGAGGTCGCCGACCTGCGTAAAGGACATACAGTCCCTCACAGGCAAAATGGCGGCCTTAAGCCATTTCATCTCCCGCCTTGGAGACCGAAGCGCGCCTTTTTGCAAGCTTCTACGCAAGCACGATAGTTTCGAGTGGACTAAGGAGGTTGAGGCCACGTTTCTGCAGTTGAAGCAGTACCTTGCCTCGCCACCCGTCCTCACCACTCCCAAGCTCCGAGAAGTCCTCTTGCTGTATCTCTCAGTGACACCAAACGCCGCAAGCGCGGTGCTGGCAGTGGAACGAGAAGGGAAGCAGCAGCCCGTCTACTACGTGAGCGAGGTGCTCACCGGGCCAAAGGAGCGCTATCCCGACCTTCAGAAACTGTGCTATGCCTTACTGATGGCCTCGCGCAAGTTGCGTCACTATTTCCAAGCCCACCAGATCATTGTCCCGACCACTTACCCGATCAAGGACATTCTCCGAAACCCGGAGGCCACAAGCCGGATCGCGAAGTGGGGAGTCGAGCTGGGTGAGTTTGACATCCAGTTCGTATCTCGTACCGCGATCAAGACCCAAGCCCTAGCGGATTTCGTTACAGAGTTGACCAGGCTGGATGAGCAAGAGTTAGGCTCTCCAGGTCAAGATAGGGAGGAAGGTCGGTGGACTCTGTTGTTTTATGGTTCACGCCAATTCGGGCGATCAGGATGCGGTCTCGTTCTCATCTCCCCCAACGGAGAGCAACTCCAGCACATCATACAAATACACTTTGCAGCTACCAACAGCGCCACAGAGTATGAAGCCCTAATTGCGGGCCTAAGAGCATGCGCTGCGCTCAACATGAAATGGCTTGTGGCAAAAGGGGATTCGTAGCTCGTCGTCCGCCAGGTCTGGGAGGAGTTTCAGGCAATTGGCGACTCGATGGCGCGGTACCTGGCGGAAGTGAGGAAACTAGAGAAGCGTTTCACGAGTTTCAAAATTAGCTACATTCCCAGGGAAGAGAACGGCGAAGCCGACAAGCTCGCCAAGCTCGGATCCTCATAAGAGCCGGTCCCGCCGGGGGTGCTAGTGTAGCACCTTTTAAAGCCCTCCATTCCCTCCGGAGAGGAGACCACGGGGACGCCTACTACCCCCCACATTGAGACATCCGGTACTATCTCATACCTCGAGCAAAGCACCTCCTAGATGACGCCATTCATTCAGTTCTTGTAGCATGGGGTATTGCCTGAGAACGCTGCTGAGCGTTCCCAGCTAAAAAGGCGAGCCCGAGCTTACCGTCTGCACGGGGGCTCGCTGTACCGAAGGGGTGCTAATGGCGTGCTTTGTAAGTGCGTTACCCAAGAAGAAGGTAAGTACCTTCTGGCCGACATACACGAGGACATCTGCGGCGCACACGCCTCACACAGAACCCTCGTCGGCAAAGCATTCCGCATGGGCTACTACTGGCCCACTGCGATGAGCGACGCAGAAGCTTTGGTCAAACGCTGCGAAGCTTGCCAGTATCACGCGCGGATGACGCATCAGCCCGCGTACGAGCTACAAACAATTCCACTAGCGTGGCCGTTCGCGGTTTGGGGCATGGACCTCCTAGGACTATTCCCCAAAGGGCTCGGTGGCAGAACGTACTTGTTCGTAGCCATCGACACCTTCACCAAAGGGATCGAGGCCGAGACGGTCTCCAACATCACTGCAACTGCCGCAGTACGTTTCTTCCGGAGCATCGTTGCAAGATTCGGAGTGCCCAGCAGAATCATCGCTGATAATGGCACCCAATTCACGAGCTAGGAGTTCAACGATTACTGCGAAGAAATCGGCATGAAGCTCGCCCTGGCCTCTGTGGCCCATCCACAGAGTAACTGGGCGGCTGAGTGAGCTAACGGACAGCTAGTCCAAGGCATCAAAAAGAGGGTCTACGACGCCCTCAAGGCAAAGCAACAAGGTTGGGTCGACAAGCTACCGTCAGTCCACTGGACAGTCCGGACAACGTCCAGCCGGGCTGCAGGAGAAACTCCTTTCCGACTTGTCTATGGCTCGGAGGCCGTCCTCCCAACAGAAATGAGACTAGGATCCGATCGCGTTGATTTCGCCAGCTTCGTGGTCAACGACGAGGAGCGGCAGCTTGACCTCGATCTACTTGAGGCGCGCCGTGAGCAATCCCTACTCCGGGCTGCAGCCTACCAGTAGTCCCTGCGTCGCTACGTGGCACGAAACGTACATTCAAGGACCCTGCAAGTAGGAGACCTGGTTCTATGACGCATTCAGAACCTCGCGGGCTCCAACAAGCTCAGCCCCAAGTGGTGATGAGGACATCACTCCTACCGATGCGTCCACTCTATCACCACCTACTGTACAAGGACCTATAACAAGGGCACGTGCGCGACAACTAAACCACCAGGTGGGCTCGTTCCTTACCACACAAGAGAATACCAATAAGAGCGAGTTACTACCTAATAATATTGTGCTTGTGCTTAGGAATTATGGTGTTGATCAGCGAGGATGGAACTCTACACCAAGACAAGTTGGAAACCAAGTCTACCACGAGTCAAGTCCGGTTCGGCCACGGCGGAGCAGTCTGTCTTCAAACGGGTGTAGCAGATGCATATCAACTCCGTTTGGGGCGTTTAAATACATTACGGAGAAGCCCTCGACGAGACCTTTCCAACGGATCTGGTCGCACTTGAGGCAATGAGACACTTCTACAATCAGGGCGCTGACTCCTTCAATCTGCTCAACTCCGCAAATATCATCTTGCTGCCCAAAAAGTAGGAGTGCCGGAGTCTCTATGACTATAGACCCATTAGCCTCATCCATAGTGTGAGCAAAATCATCTCAAAAGTCCTTGCAAATCGCCTCGCCCCTAAGTTGAATGACTTGGTCTCATCCAATCAAAGCGCTTTCATCAAGACGAGATTCGTATAACTTCGTATAATGTATGCTATACGAAGTTATTACGTGCATGTGCAAACATTTGCCGATCTGTATTGCATTTACCCTTATTAGTCTCTGGACCTTTTAATCGGTTTATTGGTTTATATCCAGATTTAGACTTGAACATTGTCTTGGCCTGACCAATCTGTTCAATCTGTTTTCTGGTTTAATCTGATATAATGATATTAAGGTTTATTGCTAATGTTATTATAAAAAATACCAAAAATAAGTGCGAGATTTAGATTTAAGTATTTAAATTTATTTGCTCTATCAGGCTTAAAGCCGATAGATCTTGTAATCGGAATTATTAAAACCGATTACAAATAACCTGATCTGGCTATTAAAAAGCCGATTAGGCTTATATTACTGACAATTTTCTCCTTATTGATTTACAGGTCAAATCAATTGCCACGCTTGGTTTTAGTGGCGACGCGATTACTGAATCGACGCTTCTGCACGTGTGTTCACAGAAACCCTCGTTTTTGTGTCAACAGGTCTCAAGTCAAGTAAAGAGCTTGGACCCATTGGATCCGTGCAGAGGATGCGAACACTAGGTTCTTCCACATCAGGGCCAATAACAGAAGACGTAAAAATCACATTCACTCTCTTGACACTGAGGATGGGGTGATCATTACCCATGCTGAGAAAGCTGAAGTTTGCACCCGCTTCTTTCAAAATCACTTAGGCTCCTTCCACACCCGTTCAACCTCTCTGTCTTGGGATCACCTTGGCTACACTCTCTTAGATTTTTCTGACTTGGAGATCCCCTTCGAGGAGATGGAGATTAAAACCGCGATTTTCTCCTTGCCTTCGGGCAAAGCCCTAGGCCCAGACAGTTTCTCTGGTCTTTTCTACAAGAGGTGTTGGGAGATCATCAAAAGTGATATATTTGAGGCAATGAGACACTTCTACAATCAGGGCGCTGACTCCTTCAATCTGCTCAACTCCGCAAATATCATCTTGCTGCCCAAAAAGTAGGAGTGCCGGAGTCTCTATGACTATAGACCCATTAGCCTCATCCATAGTGTGAGCAAAATCATCTCAAAAGTCCTTGCAAATCGCCTCGCCCCTAAGTTGAATGACTTGGTCTCATCCAATCAAAGCGCTTTCATCAAGACGAGATTCGTATAACTTCGTATAATGTATGCTATACGAAGTTATTACGTGCATGTGCAAACATTTGCCGATCTGTATTGCATTTACCCTTATTAGTCTCTGGACCTTTTAATCGGTTTATTGGTTTATATCCAGATTTAGACTTGAACATTGTCTTGGCCTGACCAATCTGTTCAATCTGTTTTCTGGTTTAATCTGATATAATGATATTAAGGTTTATTGCTAATGTTATTATAAAAAATACCAAAAATAAGTGCGAGATTTAGATTTAAGTATTTAAATTTATTTGCTCTATCAGGCTTAAAGCCGATAGATCTTGTAATCGGAATTATTAAAACCGATTACAAATAACCTGATCTGGCTATTAAAAAGCCGATTAGGCTTATATTACTGACAATTTTCTCCTTATTGATTTACAGGTCAAATCAATTGCCACGCTTGGTTTTAGTGGCGACGCGATTACTGAATCGACGCTTCTGCACGTGTGTTCACAGAAACCCTCGTTTTTGTGTCAACAGGTCTCAAGTCAAGTAAAGAGCTTGGACCCATTGGATCCGTGCAGAGGATGCGAACACTAGGTTCTTCCACATCAGGGCCAATAACAGAAGACGTAAAAATCACATTCACTCTCTTGACACTGAGGATGGGGTGATCATTACCCATGCTGAGAAAGCTGAAGTTTGCACCCGCTTCTTTCAAAATCACTTAGGCTCCTTCCACACCCGTTCAACCTCTCTGTCTTGGGATCACCTTGGCTACACTCTCTTAGATTTTTCTGACTTGGAGATCCCCTTCGAGGAGATGGAGATTAAAACCGCGATTTTCTCCTTGCCTTCGGGCAAAGCCCTAGGCCCAGACAGTTTCTCTGGTCTTTTCTACAAGAGGTGTTGGGAGATCATCAAAAGTGATATATTTGAGGCAATGAGACACTTCTACAATCAGGGCGCTGACTCCTTCAATCTGCTCAACTCCGCAAATATCATCTTGCTGCCCAAAAAGTAGGAGTGCCGGAGTCTCTATGACTATAGACCCATTAGCCTCATCCATAGTGTGAGCAAAATCATCTCAAAAGTCCTTGCAAATCGCCTCGCCCCTAAGTTGAATGACTTGGTCTCATCCAATCAAAGCGCTTTCATCAAGACGAGATTCGTATAACTTCGTATAATGTATGCTATACGAAGTTATTACGTGCATGTGCAAACATTTGCCGATCTGTATTGCATTTACCCTTATTAGTCTCTGGACCTTTTAATCGGTTTATTGGTTTATATCCAGATTTAGACTTGAACATTGTCTTGGCCTGACCAATCTGTTCAATCTGTTTTCTGGTTTAATCTGATATAATGATATTAAGGTTTATTGCTAATGTTATTATAAAAAATACCAAAAATAAGTGCGAGATTTAGATTTAAGTATTTAAATTTATTTGCTCTATCAGGCTTAAAGCCGATAGATCTTGTAATCGGAATTATTAAAACCGATTACAAATAACCTGATCTGGCTATTAAAAAGCCGATTAGGCTTATATTACTGACAATTTTCTCCTTATTGATTTACAGGTCAAATCAATTGCCACGCTTGGTTTTAGTGGCGACGCGATTACTGAATCGACGCTTCTGCACGTGTGTTCACAGAAACCCTCGTTTTTGTGTCAACAGGTCTCAAGTCAAGTAAAGAGCTTGGACCCATTGGATCCGTGCAGAGGATGCGAACACTAGGTTCTTCCACATCAGGGCCAATAACAGAAGACGTAAAAATCACATTCACTCTCTTGACACTGAGGATGGGGTGATCATTACCCATGCTGAGAAAGCTGAAGTTTGCACCCGCTTCTTTCAAAATCACTTAGGCTCCTTCCACACCCGTTCAACCTCTCTGTCTTGGGATCACCTTGGCTACACTCTCTTAGATTTTTCTGACTTGGAGATCCCCTTCGAGGAGATGGAGATTAAAACCGCGATTTTCTCCTTGCCTTCGGGCAAAGCCCTAGGCCCAGACAGTTTCTCTGGTCTTTTCTACAAGAGGTGTTGGGAGATCATCAAAAGTGATATATTTGAGGCAATGAGACACTTCTACAATCAGGGCGCTGACTCCTTCAATCTGCTCAACTCCGCAAATATCATCTTGCTGCCCAAAAAGTAGGAGTGCCGGAGTCTCTATGACTATAGACCCATTAGCCTCATCCATAGTGTGAGCAAAATCATCTCAAAAGTCCTTGCAAATCGCCTCGCCCCTAAGTTGAATGACTTGGTCTCATCCAATCAAAGCGCTTTCATCAAGACGAGATTCGTATAACTTCGTATAATGTATGCTATACGAAGTTATTACGTGCATGTGCAAACATTTGCCGATCTGTATTGCATTTACCCTTATTAGTCTCTGGACCTTTTAATCGGTTTATTGGTTTATATCCAGATTTAGACTTGAACATTGTCTTGGCCTGACCAATCTGTTCAATCTGTTTTCTGGTTTAATCTGATATAATGATATTAAGGTTTATTGCTAATGTTATTATAAAAAATACCAAAAATAAGTGCGAGATTTAGATTTAAGTATTTAAATTTATTTGCTCTATCAGGCTTAAAGCCGATAGATCTTGTAATCGGAATTATTAAAACCGATTACAAATAACCTGATCTGGCTATTAAAAAGCCGATTAGGCTTATATTACTGACAATTTTCTCCTTATTGATTTACAGGTCAAATCAATTGCCACGCTTGGTTTTAGTGGCGACGCGATTACTGAATCGACGCTTCTGCACGTGTGTTCACAGAAACCCTCGTTTTTGTGTCAACAGGTCTCAAGTCAAGTAAAGAGCTTGGACCCATTGGATCCGTGCAGAGGATGCGAACACTAGGTTCTTCCACATCAGGGCCAATAACAGAAGACGTAAAAATCACATTCACTCTCTTGACACTGAGGATGGGGTGATCATTACCCATGCTGAGAAAGCTGAAGTTTGCACCCGCTTCTTTCAAAATCACTTAGGCTCCTTCCACACCCGTTCAACCTCTCTGTCTTGGGATCACCTTGGCTACACTCTCTTAGATTTTTCTGACTTGGAGATCCCCTTCGAGGAGATGGAGATTAAAACCGCGATTTTCTCCTTGCCTTCGGGCAAAGCCCTAGGCCCAGACAGTTTCTCTGGTCTTTTCTACAAGAGGTGTTGGGAGATCATCAAAAGTGATATATTTGAGGCAATGAGACACTTCTACAATCAGGGCGCTGACTCCTTCAATCTGCTCAACTCCGCAAATATCATCTTGCTGCCCAAAAAGTAGGAGTGCCGGAGTCTCTATGACTATAGACCCATTAGCCTCATCCATAGTGTGAGCAAAATCATCTCAAAAGTCCTTGCAAATCGCCTCGCCCCTAAGTTGAATGACTTGGTCTCATCCAATCAAAGCGCTTTCATCAAGACGAGATTCGTATAACTTCGTATAATGTATGCTATACGAAGTTATTACGTGCATGTGCAAACATTTGCCGATCTGTATTGCATTTACCCTTATTAGTCTCTGGACCTTTTAATCGGTTTATTGGTTTATATCCAGATTTAGACTTGAACATTGTCTTGGCCTGACCAATCTGTTCAATCTGTTTTCTGGTTTAATCTGATATAATGATATTAAGGTTTATTGCTAATGTTATTATAAAAAATACCAAAAATAAGTGCGAGATTTAGATTTAAGTATTTAAATTTATTTGCTCTATCAGGCTTAAAGCCGATAGATCTTGTAATCGGAATTATTAAAACCGATTACAAATAACCTGATCTGGCTATTAAAAAGCCGATTAGGCTTATATTACTGACAATTTTCTCCTTATTGATTTACAGGTCAAATCAATTGCCACGCTTGGTTTTAGTGGCGACGCGATTACTGAATCGACGCTTCTGCACGTGTGTTCACAGAAACCCTCGTTTTTGTGTCAACAGGTCTCAAGTCAAGTAAAGAGCTTGGACCCATTGGATCCGTGCAGAGGATGCGAACACTAGGTTCTTCCACATCAGGGCCAATAACAGAAGACGTAAAAATCACATTCACTCTCTTGACACTGAGGATGGGGTGATCATTACCCATGCTGAGAAAGCTGAAGTTTGCACCCGCTTCTTTCAAAATCACTTAGGCTCCTTCCACACCCGTTCAACCTCTCTGTCTTGGGATCACCTTGGCTACACTCTCTTAGATTTTTCTGACTTGGAGATCCCCTTCGAGGAGATGGAGATTAAAACCGCGATTTTCTCCTTGCCTTCGGGCAAAGCCCTAGGCCCAGACAGTTTCTCTGGTCTTTTCTACAAGAGGTGTTGGGAGATCATCAAAAGTGATATATTTGAGGCAATGAGACACTTCTACAATCAGGGCGCTGACTCCTTCAATCTGCTCAACTCCGCAAATATCATCTTGCTGCCCAAAAAGTAGGAGTGCCGGAGTCTCTATGACTATAGACCCATTAGCCTCATCCATAGTGTGAGCAAAATCATCTCAAAAGTCCTTGCAAATCGCCTCGCCCCTAAGTTGAATGACTTGGTCTCATCCAATCAAAGCGCTTTCATCAAGACGAGATTCGTATAACTTCGTATAATGTATGCTATACGAAGTTATTACGTGCATGTGCAAACATTTGCCGATCTGTATTGCATTTACCCTTATTAGTCTCTGGACCTTTTAATCGGTTTATTGGTTTATATCCAGATTTAGACTTGAACATTGTCTTGGCCTGACCAATCTGTTCAATCTGTTTTCTGGTTTAATCTGATATAATGATATTAAGGTTTATTGCTAATGTTATTATAAAAAATACCAAAAATAAGTGCGAGATTTAGATTTAAGTATTTAAATTTATTTGCTCTATCAGGCTTAAAGCCGATAGATCTTGTAATCGGAATTATTAAAACCGATTACAAATAACCTGATCTGGCTATTAAAAAGCCGATTAGGCTTATATTACTGACAATTTTCTCCTTATTGATTTACAGGTCAAATCAATTGCCACGCTTGGTTTTAGTGGCGACGCGATTACTGAATCGACGCTTCTGCACGTGTGTTCACAGAAACCCTCGTTTTTGTGTCAACAGGTCTCAAGTCAAGTAAAGAGCTTGGACCCATTGGATCCGTGCAGAGGATGCGAACACTAGGTTCTTCCACATCAGGGCCAATAACAGAAGACGTAAAAATCACATTCACTCTCTTGACACTGAGGATGGGGTGATCATTACCCATGCTGAGAAAGCTGAAGTTTGCACCCGCTTCTTTCAAAATCACTTAGGCTCCTTCCACACCCGTTCAACCTCTCTGTCTTGGGATCACCTTGGCTACACTCTCTTAGATTTTTCTGACTTGGAGATCCCCTTCGAGGAGATGGAGATTAAAACCGCGATTTTCTCCTTGCCTTCGGGCAAAGCCCTAGGCCCAGACAGTTTCTCTGGTCTTTTCTACAAGAGGTGTTGGGAGATCATCAAAAGTGATATATTTGAGGCAATGAGACACTTCTACAATCAGGGCGCTGACTCCTTCAATCTGCTCAACTCCGCAAATATCATCTTGCTGCCCAAAAAGTAGGAGTGCCGGAGTCTCTATGACTATAGACCCATTAGCCTCATCCATAGTGTGAGCAAAATCATCTCAAAAGTCCTTGCAAATCGCCTCGCCCCTAAGTTGAATGACTTGGTCTCATCCAATCAAAGCGCTTTCATCAAGACGAGATTCGTATAACTTCGTATAATGTATGCTATACGAAGTTATTACGTGCATGTGCAAACATTTGCCGATCTGTATTGCATTTACCCTTATTAGTCTCTGGACCTTTTAATCGGTTTATTGGTTTATATCCAGATTTAGACTTGAACATTGTCTTGGCCTGACCAATCTGTTCAATCTGTTTTCTGGTTTAATCTGATATAATGATATTAAGGTTTATTGCTAATGTTATTATAAAAAATACCAAAAATAAGTGCGAGATTTAGATTTAAGTATTTAAATTTATTTGCTCTATCAGGCTTAAAGCCGATAGATCTTGTAATCGGAATTATTAAAACCGATTACAAATAACCTGATCTGGCTATTAAAAAGCCGATTAGGCTTATATTACTGACAATTTTCTCCTTATTGATTTACAGGTCAAATCAATTGCCACGCTTGGTTTTAGTGGCGACGCGATTACTGAATCGACGCTTCTGCACGTGTGTTCACAGAAACCCTCGTTTTTGTGTCAACAGGTCTCAAGTCAAGTAAAGAGCTTGGACCCATTGGATCCGTGCAGAGGATGCGAACACTAGGTTCTTCCACATCAGGGCCAATAACAGAAGACGTAAAAATCACATTCACTCTCTTGACACTGAGGATGGGGTGATCATTACCCATGCTGAGAAAGCTGAAGTTTGCACCCGCTTCTTTCAAAATCACTTAGGCTCCTTCCACACCCGTTCAACCTCTCTGTCTTGGGATCACCTTGGCTACACTCTCTTAGATTTTTCTGACTTGGAGATCCCCTTCGAGGAGATGGAGATTAAAACCGCGATTTTCTCCTTGCCTTCGGGCAAAGCCCTAGGCCCAGACAGTTTCTCTGGTCTTTTCTACAAGAGGTGTTGGGAGATCATCAAAAGTGATATATTTGAGGCAATGAGACACTTCTACAATCAGGGCGCTGACTCCTTCAATCTGCTCAACTCCGCAAATATCATCTTGCTGCCCAAAAAGTAGGAGTGCCGGAGTCTCTATGACTATAGACCCATTAGCCTCATCCATAGTGTGAGCAAAATCATCTCAAAAGTCCTTGCAAATCGCCTCGCCCCTAAGTTGAATGACTTGGTCTCATCCAATCAAAGCGCTTTCATCAAGACGAGATTCGTATAACTTCGTATAATGTATGCTATACGAAGTTATTACGTGCATGTGCAAACATTTGCCGATCTGTATTGCATTTACCCTTATTAGTCTCTGGACCTTTTAATCGGTTTATTGGTTTATATCCAGATTTAGACTTGAACATTGTCTTGGCCTGACCAATCTGTTCAATCTGTTTTCTGGTTTAATCTGATATAATGATATTAAGGTTTATTGCTAATGTTATTATAAAAAATACCAAAAATAAGTGCGAGATTTAGATTTAAGTATTTAAATTTATTTGCTCTATCAGGCTTAAAGCCGATAGATCTTGTAATCGGAATTATTAAAACCGATTACAAATAACCTGATCTGGCTATTAAAAAGCCGATTAGGCTTATATTACTGACAATTTTCTCCTTATTGATTTACAGGTCAAATCAATTGCCACGCTTGGTTTTAGTGGCGACGCGATTACTGAATCGACGCTTCTGCACGTGTGTTCACAGAAACCCTCGTTTTTGTGTCAACAGGTCTCAAGTCAAGTAAAGAGCTTGGACCCATTGGATCCGTGCAGAGGATGCGAACACTAGGTTCTTCCACATCAGGGCCAATAACAGAAGACGTAAAAATCACATTCACTCTCTTGACACTGAGGATGGGGTGATCATTACCCATGCTGAGAAAGCTGAAGTTTGCACCCGCTTCTTTCAAAATCACTTAGGCTCCTTCCACACCCGTTCAACCTCTCTGTCTTGGGATCACCTTGGCTACACTCTCTTAGATTTTTCTGACTTGGAGATCCCCTTCGAGGAGATGGAGATTAAAACCGCGATTTTCTCCTTGCCTTCGGGCAAAGCCCTAGGCCCAGACAGTTTCTCTGGTCTTTTCTACAAGAGGTGTTGGGAGATCATCAAAAGTGATATATTTGAGGCAATGAGACACTTCTACAATCAGGGCGCTGACTCCTTCAATCTGCTCAACTCCGCAAATATCATCTTGCTGCCCAAAAAGTAGGAGTGCCGGAGTCTCTATGACTATAGACCCATTAGCCTCATCCATAGTGTGAGCAAAATCATCTCAAAAGTCCTTGCAAATCGCCTCGCCCCTAAGTTGAATGACTTGGTCTCATCCAATCAAAGCGCTTTCATCAAGACGAGATTCGTATAACTTCGTATAATGTATGCTATACGAAGTTATTACGTGCATGTGCAAACATTTGCCGATCTGTATTGCATTTACCCTTATTAGTCTCTGGACCTTTTAATCGGTTTATTGGTTTATATCCAGATTTAGACTTGAACATTGTCTTGGCCTGACCAATCTGTTCAATCTGTTTTCTGGTTTAATCTGATATAATGATATTAAGGTTTATTGCTAATGTTATTATAAAAAATACCAAAAATAAGTGCGAGATTTAGATTTAAGTATTTAAATTTATTTGCTCTATCAGGCTTAAAGCCGATAGATCTTGTAATCGGAATTATTAAAACCGATTACAAATAACCTGATCTGGCTATTAAAAAGCCGATTAGGCTTATATTACTGACAATTTTCTCCTTATTGATTTACAGGTCAAATCAATTGCCACGCTTGGTTTTAGTGGCGACGCGATTACTGAATCGACGCTTCTGCACGTGTGTTCACAGAAACCCTCGTTTTTGTGTCAACAGGTCTCAAGTCAAGTAAAGAGCTTGGACCCATTGGATCCGTGCAGAGGATGCGAACACTAGGTTCTTCCACATCAGGGCCAATAACAGAAGACGTAAAAATCACATTCACTCTCTTGACACTGAGGATGGGGTGATCATTACCCATGCTGAGAAAGCTGAAGTTTGCACCCGCTTCTTTCAAAATCACTTAGGCTCCTTCCACACCCGTTCAACCTCTCTGTCTTGGGATCACCTTGGCTACACTCTCTTAGATTTTTCTGACTTGGAGATCCCCTTCGAGGAGATGGAGATTAAAACCGCGATTTTCTCCTTGCCTTCGGGCAAAGCCCTAGGCCCAGACAGTTTCTCTGGTCTTTTCTACAAGAGGTGTTGGGAGATCATCAAAAGTGATATATTTGAGGCAATGAGACACTTCTACAATCAGGGCGCTGACTCCTTCAATCTGCTCAACTCCGCAAATATCATCTTGCTGCCCAAAAAGTAGGAGTGCCGGAGTCTCTATGACTATAGACCCATTAGCCTCATCCATAGTGTGAGCAAAATCATCTCAAAAGTCCTTGCAAATCGCCTCGCCCCTAAGTTGAATGACTTGGTCTCATCCAATCAAAGCGCTTTCATCAAGACGAGATTCGTATAACTTCGTATAATGTATGCTATACGAAGTTATTACGTGCATGTGCAAACATTTGCCGATCTGTATTGCATTTACCCTTATTAGTCTCTGGACCTTTTAATCGGTTTATTGGTTTATATCCAGATTTAGACTTGAACATTGTCTTGGCCTGACCAATCTGTTCAATCTGTTTTCTGGTTTAATCTGATATAATGATATTAAGGTTTATTGCTAATGTTATTATAAAAAATACCAAAAATAAGTGCGAGATTTAGATTTAAGTATTTAAATTTATTTGCTCTATCAGGCTTAAAGCCGATAGATCTTGTAATCGGAATTATTAAAACCGATTACAAATAACCTGATCTGGCTATTAAAAAGCCGATTAGGCTTATATTACTGACAATTTTCTCCTTATTGATTTACAGGTCAAATCAATTGCCACGCTTGGTTTTAGTGGCGACGCGATTACTGAATCGACGCTTCTGCACGTGTGTTCACAGAAACCCTCGTTTTTGTGTCAACAGGTCTCAAGTCAAGTAAAGAGCTTGGACCCATTGGATCCGTGCAGAGGATGCGAACACTAGGTTCTTCCACATCAGGGCCAATAACAGAAGACGTAAAAATCACATTCACTCTCTTGACACTGAGGATGGGGTGATCATTACCCATGCTGAGAAAGCTGAAGTTTGCACCCGCTTCTTTCAAAATCACTTAGGCTCCTTCCACACCCGTTCAACCTCTCTGTCTTGGGATCACCTTGGCTACACTCTCTTAGATTTTTCTGACTTGGAGATCCCCTTCGAGGAGATGGAGATTAAAACCGCGATTTTCTCCTTGCCTTCGGGCAAAGCCCTAGGCCCAGACAGTTTCTCTGGTCTTTTCTACAAGAGGTGTTGGGAGATCATCAAAAGTGATATATTTGAGGCAATGAGACACTTCTACAATCAGGGCGCTGACTCCTTCAATCTGCTCAACTCCGCAAATATCATCTTGCTGCCCAAAAAGTAGGAGTGCCGGAGTCTCTATGACTATAGACCCATTAGCCTCATCCATAGTGTGAGCAAAATCATCTCAAAAGTCCTTGCAAATCGCCTCGCCCCTAAGTTGAATGACTTGGTCTCATCCAATCAAAGCGCTTTCATCAAGACGAGATTCGTATAACTTCGTATAATGTATGCTATACGAAGTTATTACGTGCATGTGCAAACATTTGCCGATCTGTATTGCATTTACCCTTATTAGTCTCTGGACCTTTTAATCGGTTTATTGGTTTATATCCAGATTTAGACTTGAACATTGTCTTGGCCTGACCAATCTGTTCAATCTGTTTTCTGGTTTAATCTGATATAATGATATTAAGGTTTATTGCTAATGTTATTATAAAAAATACCAAAAATAAGTGCGAGATTTAGATTTAAGTATTTAAATTTATTTGCTCTATCAGGCTTAAAGCCGATAGATCTTGTAATCGGAATTATTAAAACCGATTACAAATAACCTGATCTGGCTATTAAAAAGCCGATTAGGCTTATATTACTGACAATTTTCTCCTTATTGATTTACAGGTCAAATCAATTGCCACGCTTGGTTTTAGTGGCGACGCGATTACTGAATCGACGCTTCTGCACGTGTGTTCACAGAAACCCTCGTTTTTGTGTCAACAGGTCTCAAGTCAAGTAAAGAGCTTGGACCCATTGGATCCGTGCAGAGGATGCGAACACTAGGTTCTTCCACATCAGGGCCAATAACAGAAGACGTAAAAATCACATTCACTCTCTTGACACTGAGGATGGGGTGATCATTACCCATGCTGAGAAAGCTGAAGTTTGCACCCGCTTCTTTCAAAATCACTTAGGCTCCTTCCACACCCGTTCAACCTCTCTGTCTTGGGATCACCTTGGCTACACTCTCTTAGATTTTTCTGACTTGGAGATCCCCTTCGAGGAGATGGAGATTAAAACCGCGATTTTCTCCTTGCCTTCGGGCAAAGCCCTAGGCCCAGACAGTTTCTCTGGTCTTTTCTACAAGAGGTGTTGGGAGATCATCAAAAGTGATATATTTGAGGCAATGAGACACTTCTACAATCAGGGCGCTGACTCCTTCAATCTGCTCAACTCCGCAAATATCATCTTGCTGCCCAAAAAGTAGGAGTGCCGGAGTCTCTATGACTATAGACCCATTAGCCTCATCCATAGTGTGAGCAAAATCATCTCAAAAGTCCTTGCAAATCGCCTCGCCCCTAAGTTGAATGACTTGGTCTCATCCAATCAAAGCGCTTTCATCAAGACGAGATTCGTATAACTTCGTATAATGTATGCTATACGAAGTTATTACGTGCATGTGCAAACATTTGCCGATCTGTATTGCATTTACCCTTATTAGTCTCTGGACCTTTTAATCGGTTTATTGGTTTATATCCAGATTTAGACTTGAACATTGTCTTGGCCTGACCAATCTGTTCAATCTGTTTTCTGGTTTAATCTGATATAATGATATTAAGGTTTATTGCTAATGTTATTATAAAAAATACCAAAAATAAGTGCGAGATTTAGATTTAAGTATTTAAATTTATTTGCTCTATCAGGCTTAAAGCCGATAGATCTTGTAATCGGAATTATTAAAACCGATTACAAATAACCTGATCTGGCTATTAAAAAGCCGATTAGGCTTATATTACTGACAATTTTCTCCTTATTGATTTACAGGTCAAATCAATTGCCACGCTTGGTTTTAGTGGCGACGCGATTACTGAATCGACGCTTCTGCACGTGTGTTCACAGAAACCCTCGTTTTTGTGTCAACAGGTCTCAAGTCAAGTAAAGAGCTTGGACCCATTGGATCCGTGCAGAGGATGCGAACACTAGGTTCTTCCACATCAGGGCCAATAACAGAAGACGTAAAAATCACATTCACTCTCTTGACACTGAGGATGGGGTGATCATTACCCATGCTGAGAAAGCTGAAGTTTGCACCCGCTTCTTTCAAAATCACTTAGGCTCCTTCCACACCCGTTCAACCTCTCTGTCTTGGGATCACCTTGGCTACACTCTCTTAGATTTTTCTGACTTGGAGATCCCCTTCGAGGAGATGGAGATTAAAACCGCGATTTTCTCCTTGCCTTCGGGCAAAGCCCTAGGCCCAGACAGTTTCTCTGGTCTTTTCTACAAGAGGTGTTGGGAGATCATCAAAAGTGATATATTTGAGGCAATGAGACACTTCTACAATCAGGGCGCTGACTCCTTCAATCTGCTCAACTCCGCAAATATCATCTTGCTGCCCAAAAAGTAGGAGTGCCGGAGTCTCTATGACTATAGACCCATTAGCCTCATCCATAGTGTGAGCAAAATCATCTCAAAAGTCCTTGCAAATCGCCTCGCCCCTAAGTTGAATGACTTGGTCTCATCCAATCAAAGCGCTTTCATCAAGACGAGATTCGTATAACTTCGTATAATGTATGCTATACGAAGTTATTACGTGCATGTGCAAACATTTGCCGATCTGTATTGCATTTACCCTTATTAGTCTCTGGACCTTTTAATCGGTTTATTGGTTTATATCCAGATTTAGACTTGAACACTGTCTTGGCCTGACCAATCTGTTCAATCTGTTTCCTGGTTTAATCTGATATAATGATATTAAGGTTTATTGCTAATGTTATTATAAAAAATACCAAAAATAAGTGCGAGATTTAGATTTAAGTATTTAAATTTATTTGCTCTATCAGGCTTAAAGCCGATAGATCTTGTAATCGGAATTATTAAAACCGATTACAAATAACCTGATCTGGCTATTAAAAAGCCGATTAGGCTTATATTACTGACAATTTTCTCCTTATTGATTTACAGGTCAAATCAATTGCCACGCTTGGTTTTAGTGGCGACGCGATTACTGAATCGACGCTTCTGCACGTGTGTTCACAGAAACCCTCGTTTTTGTGTCAACAGGTCTCAAGTCAAGTAAAGAGCTTGGACCCATTGGATCCGTGCAGAGGATGCGAACACTAGGTTCTTCCACATCAGGGCCAATAACAGAAGACGTAAAAATCACATTCACTCTCTTGACACTGAGGATGGGGTGATCATTACCCATGCTGAGAAAGCTGAAGTTTGCACCCGCTTCTTTCAAAATCACTTAGGCTCCTTCCACACCCGTTCAACCTCTCTGTCTTGGGATCACCTTGGCTACACTCTCTTAGATTTTTCTGACTTGGAGATCCCCTTCGAGGAGATGGAGATTAAAACCGCGATTTTCTCCTTGCCTTCGGGCAAAGCCCTAGGCCCAGACAGTTTCTCTGGTCTTTTCTACAAGAGGTGTTGGGAGATCATCAAAAGTGATATATTTGAGGCAATGAGACACTTCTACAATCAGGGCGCTGACTCCTTCAATCTGCTCAACTCCGCAAATATCATCTTGCTGCCCAAAAAGTAGGAGTGCCGGAGTCTCTATGACTATAGACCCATTAGCCTCATCCATAGTGTGAGCAAAATCATCTCAAAAGTCCTTGCAAATCGCCTCGCCCCTAAGTTGAATGACTTGGTCTCATCCAATCAAAGCGCTTTCATCAAGACGAGATTCGTATAACTTCGTATAATGTATGCTATACGAAGTTATTACGTGCATGTGCAAACATTTGCCGATCTGTATTGCATTTACCCTTATTAGTCTCTGGACCTTTTAATCGGTTTATTGGTTTATATCCAGATTTAGACTTGAACATTGTCTTGGCCTGACCAATCTGTTCAATCTGTTTTCTGGTTTAATCTGATATAATGATATTAAGGTTTATTGCTAATGTTATTATAAAAAATACCAAAAATAAGTGCGAGATTTAGATTTAAGTATTTAAATTTATTTGCTCTATCAGGCTTAAAGCCGATAGATCTTGTAATCGGAATTATTAAAACCGATTACAAATAACCTGATCTGGCTATTAAAAAGCCGATTAGGCTTATATTACTGACAATTTTCTCCTTATTGATTTACAGGTCAAATCAATTGCCACGCTTGGTTTTAGTGGCGACGCGATTACTGAATCGACGCTTCTGCACGTGTGTTCACAGAAACCCTCGTTTTTGTGTCAACAGGTCTCAAGTCAAGTAAAGAGCTTGGACCCATTGGATCCGTGCAGAGGATGCGAACACTAGGTTCTTCCACATCAGGGCCAATAACAGAAGACGTAAAAATCACATTCACTCTCTTGACACTGAGGATGGGGTGATCATTACCCATGCTGAGAAAGCTGAAGTTTGCACCCGCTTCTTTCAAAATCACTTAGGCTCCTTCCACACCCGTTCAACCTCTCTGTCTTGGGATCACCTTGGCTACACTCTCTTAGATTTTTCTGACTTGGAGATCCCCTTCGAGGAGATGGAGATTAAAACCGCGATTTTCTCCTTGCCTTCGGGCAAAGCCCTAGGCCCAGACAGTTTCTCTGGTCTTTTCTACAAGAGGTGTTGGGAGATCATCAAAAGTGATATATTTGAGGCAATGAGACACTTCTACAATCAGGGCGCTGACTCCTTCAATCTGCTCAACTCCGCAAATATCATCTTGCTGCCCAAAAAGTAGGAGTGCCGGAGTCTCTATGACTATAGACCCATTAGCCTCATCCATAGTGTGAGCAAAATCATCTCAAAAGTCCTTGCAAATCGCCTCGCCCCTAAGTTGAATGACTTGGTCTCATCCAATCAAAGCGCTTTCATCAAGACGAGATTCGTATAACTTCGTATAATGTATGCTATACGAAGTTATTACGTGCATGTGCAAACATTTGCCGATCTGTATTGCATTTACCCTTATTAGTTTCTGGACCTTTTAATCGGTTTATTGGTTTATATCCAGATTTAGACTTGAACATTGTCTTGGCCTGACCAATCTGTTCAATCTGTTTCCTGGTTTAATCTGATATAATGATATTAAGGTTTATTGCTAATGTTATTATAAAAAATACCAAAAATAAGTGCGAGATTTAGATTTAAGTATTTAAATTTATTTGCTCTATCAGGCTTAAAGCCGATAGATCTTGTAATCGGAATTATTAAAACCGATTACAAATAACCTGATCTGGCTATTAAAAAGCCGATTAGGCTTATATTACTGACAATTTTCTCCTTATTGATTTACAGGTCAAATCAATTGCCACGCTTGGTTTTAGTGGCGACGCGATTACTGAATCGACGCTTCTGCACGTGTGTTCACAGAAACCCTCGTTTTTGTGTCAACAGGTCTCAAGTCAAGTAAAGAGCTTGGACCCATTGGATCCGTGCAGAGGATGCGAACACTAGGTTCTTCCACATCAGGGCCAATAACAGAAGACGTAAAAATCACATTCACTCTCTTGACACTGAGGATGGGGTGATCATTACCCATGCTGAGAAAGCTGAAGTTTGCACCCGCTTCTTTCAAAATCACTTAGGCTCCTTCCACACCCGTTCAACCTCTCTGTCTTGGGATCACCTTGGCTACACTCTCTTAGATTTTTCTGACTTGGAGATCCCCTTCGAGGAGATGGAGATTAAAACCGCGATTTTCTCCTTGCCTTCGGGCAAAGCCCTAGGCCCAGACAGTTTCTCTGGTCTTTTCTACAAGAGGTGTTGGGAGATCATCAAAAGTGATATATTTGAGGCAATGAGACACTTCTACAATCAGGGCGCTGACTCCTTCAATCTGCTCAACTCCGCAAATATCATCTTGCTGCCCAAAAAGTAGGAGTGCCGGAGTCTCTATGACTATAGACCCATTAGCCTCATCCATAGTGTGAGCAAAATCATCTCAAAAGTCCTTGCAAATCGCCTCGCCCCTAAGTTGAATGACTTGGTCTCATCCAATCAAAGCGCTTTCATCAAGACGAGATCCATCCATGACAACTTCCTCTATGTGCAGAACGTTATCAAACATCTCAAGGCAAGGAAGATCACAGCCATCTTCCTCAAGCCGAACTTTGCTAAAGCTTTTGATTCTGTCCACTGGGGCTACCTGCTGGAGGTTCTTCAGGCTCTAGGCTTTGGTCTGCGTTGGCGCAATTGGATCGCCACCTTACAGGAAAGCTCGACCTCCTCAGTCATGCTCAATGGTATTCCAGGCGAGTCTATCTATCATGCGAAGGGGGTAAGGCAGGGAGATCCCATTGCCCCCATGCTCTTCATCCTGGCAATTGACCCTATTCAGCGCATCTTCAGTATGGCCATACAAAAAGGGATCCTTGCCCCAATCAATTGTCGGCCGTTAAATATCAGGATTTCTCTTTATGCCGATGATGCTGCTATGTTCATCAACCCATCAGCTGGGGAGCTGCGTTTGGTGGCCAAAATTCTATTAGTCTTCGGTCACTCCTCCGACTTGTGTATCAATTTTAGCAAATGCGAGCTCTTTCCAATTAATTGTTCTGACGTGGATCCAAATTCCTTATTAGAGGCTTTTCCAGGCAAGCTGGCTGAATTCCCCTGCAATTATCTCGGGCTTCCTCTGCATTTGCGGAAGCTTGACCGTCCTCATTTCCTTCAGCTAGTGGATAAAATTCGTTCTTTGTTACCTGGTTGGAAAGGAAAGCTCCTTTCAAAAGCTGGTCGGCTCACGCTAATCAACGCGGTGCTCTCGGCAATGCCAACCTACTTCATGACAGCCATACCGATCCTTAAATGGGTGATAAGAAAAATTGACAGAGTCAGGCGCTCCTTCCTTTGGTGCGGAGATGATTCCGTCAGCCCTGGCCATGCCTTGGTCAATTGGCACACGGGGTGCCGCCCCAAGGAGCTCGGGGTCTAGGCATTCTTGATCTCACAAGGTTCAGTCGCGCCTCGTCTTCGTTGGCTGTGGCAGGAATGGAACAATCCTAGAAAGGCTTAGATTGGCACCCCCATCCCCTGTAATTTGTCCGACATCAGTTTGTTTCGGGCTGCAACGAAGGTGGAGGTTAAGGATGGCAACAAGGCAAGCTTTTGGAATAACAACCGGCTTCAGGGGATGGCTCCTCGCTTTTTGGCTCCGAATTTATTTGCCATTGCCAAGCGCAAAAATCAGAATGTTGCAAGTCATCTGCACAATGATTCCTGGATCTCCTCCGATGGGCATCTCCAAACCCCTAGTCAGCTTCATGATTTTATAAGGCTTTGGTCCTTGATCCAGCAGGTGGCACTTGCTCCCTCGGGCACAAAGGACGAAATCTTCTGGTCAGCCACCTCCCACCAGTCCTACACAACACGCTCTGCGTACAGGCTGCAGTTCGCCAGAAGCACTCGTTGGGAATTCCACAAGCTCATTTGGAAGGCTGACACGGAAAACAAATGTCGCTTCTTTGCCTGGACTCTTGTTCATGGTAAGATCAAAACGGCCGAGGTGCTCGCCAAAAAGGGTTGGCCTCACGATCCCATCTGTTGCCTTTGTCAGGCAAACCTAGAGACAACCGACCATCTTACCTCGTCATGTCCCTTCTCTAACAGCATCTGGATCCAGATGTTAGCAACTCACTTCGCATTCATTCAGCCTCCGGTAGGAAACATTTCTAATTGGTTGCTCCAAAATCACCAAGGACTCCGCGCATCGGATCGTAAAGCCTTTGGCGGTTTGGTGATTACAACTGTCTGGAATATTTGGAAGAAGCGCAACCATCGTATTTTTCAAGGGAAGTTTCTCACCATCCCTATGGTGATCTCCCTCGTTAGGGATGAGATTCGTTGTTGGGGCCTTTTGGCCAGCCTTGTAAATATAGAGTAGTCTTTCGGAGTTGCCCTTTGTAAATATTTCCCTTTCTTAATGAAATGGCAGTGCGCCTGCCCCTTTTCGATCAAAAAAAATTTCTAGTCGTGTTTTTTCTCATAAGTGAGAAGAGATGACCTCGTCTCACTCCTATAGAATGGGTTGGCTGAAAGTAAATTTTAGGTGAAAGTGATTGTAATTAAGGAAGGAGGAGAGCAGGGTTAATAAAGGCAGCTGAGACATGTGCCGGAATTAGTAGGATAGGATCGAGTGTGATCCAATGGACTGAAATCTGAAAACCGTCTGACTTTCTGCGAGAAACGCTCCACTTGTGCATAGAAACAATTGGCAGGTTGCATGGTACCGACCGTACGGTACGAGTGTGTACTTCCACGGCAATAAGGCATATATATAACTGCAAAGATGTGAACACCTTATACTAGTGCTATTAGTGCCCTAGTCAGCTCGTGAACCGATGCTGGCCGCCCCGTTCCTCACTTCCTCCGTGATTCGCTCCGTGGCCATGTGAGACGAGGCTCGATCGCCAACACCGCACGCCGGTTGCAACGACGTACGGTTGATCATGCATGCATGCCTGCCGAATTGCCCTATCCATCATCCCATTTCGCCGCCTCTCCTTGCCTGCCATGCCTATAAAATGCCACGGCAACGTCCTCCTATCCGGCCATCGAAACACAAGCAGAAGCTGAGGAAGTGAGGAGCACAAGGTCAACTCTCTTCTCGGCACTGATGAGGATGGCCGCCGGCGCCGCCGCCCTCGCCGCACTCTTCTCCGCGCTCTTCGTTCACGCTGGCTCCGCCGCCAGCGCCGGCTGGCTGCCGGCGAAGGCCACCTGGTACGGCGCGCCCACCGGCGCCGGCCCCGACGACAACGGTACGCGCACGTCGATATATGCATGCACACACGATCGAACACGTACACTAAACACACACACACACACACGCATGCAAATATTTGTGCAATGCATGCGGTGATGTAAGTGCCGGCTGGGGCGTTGGTTCGATATGTGCAGGAGGTGCTTGTGGGTTCAAGAACGTGAACCAGTACCCCTTCATGTCCATGACTTCCTGCGGCAACCAGCCCCTCTTCAACGACGGCAAAGGCTGCGGCTCCTGCTACCAGGTATATACTCCTTACATTTATCGGTGTTTATTTCGAGTCAACGATATATGCTACTGAAAATTATAGACGGTACGCACAATATGGATGCCTTTTTTAGTTCCCAAATAAACATCTTCTTAAGAATGGGTGAAGCACATATTTATGTTAACAAGCAACTAGCAAGGCGTCAACAAATATACTGGAAATGCATAACTTCTTCCAAAAGCATTATAAATTTTCAATGGACAAATGTACCTCTCTAAAACGGATATTCGGTTGGCTAATTGGCTATAGAGAAACATTGTCAAAAGACCAAAAGGGTGGAGTACGTGCTTGGTCGGTGCCTATCGTTTACTAATTTGATTGGTCAAAGGTAAGACTTGCTCCACTTAACAAACAAAGCATATATACACACAGAACTGTAAACGCTCATTTCTAGGTGACAAGGACGACTACTATCGGCTGAATAATAATTACGCTTTTGCGGCAGCGCGGGCGCCTGCGTTCGAGCGCTTGCGCAGGCGCTGCCGTGGGCGCTCGCGCAGGCGCTGCCGCGCGCGCTCGCCGCCTGCGCGCTCAGGCGCTGCCGCGCGCGCTCGCCGACGCCGACGCCGCGCGCTCGCTGCTGCGTGCTCGCCACCGACGCCGCTACTGCGCTGCCGCCGCCTGCTGCCGCTGCTGCTCGCCACTGCTGCGCGCTGACGCCGCCGACGCCGGCTGCTTGCGTTGCTCGGCGCCGCCGCCGACGCCGCTGCTCTCCGCCACCGACGCCCCCGATGCGCCGCCGACGCCGCTGCACCGCCGTTCGCCGACGTCTCGTCAATCTACTCTTCTCTACCACTCTAATTTGCTCGATTTGTAGCTTACGGTGTTTTTTTCACTTTGCTTATACTGTTTTTTCAGTACTTCCGAATGGTGAAATTTCTATACAATCGTACTGAAAAAAGGAGCGCCTGCACGAAACGCAAAATGCAGGCGCCTGCACTGTAGTCGGTCCCTAAGAATATATCGTAACTGTTAACCAAGAAGAAAGTAGTACACACTTCCTTCTCTTTTTCATGGATACCAAGAAGAGTCTCTTTTTCTTAACAAAGAAAGTAGTACACACTTCCTTCTTCCCTTATGATCCATTGCCTTTTCAGGTCCGATGCGTCAACAACCGAGCTTGCTCCGGCAAGCCACAGACGGTTATCATCACGGACATGAACTACTACCCCGTGGCCAAGTACCATTTTGACCTCAGCGGCACGGCGTTCGGCGCCATGGCCAAGCCCGGCCGCAACGACGAGCTTCGCCGCGCCGGCATCATCGACATCCAGTTCAAGAGGTTGATAACGGATTTGCTAGAACCTAGGCGACTGGGCTCGCCGGCGCGGCCGCTGACGGGTGGGCCCGGCTCGCGCGCGTGGGTGCGCAGTCGCCTGGGTTCCAGGCGCTCCCTATATATATATATACACACTATCTCTCTCACACACAAATCATGCACCTGGTATAATCTGAACACATCATCCTGTCTAGCTCCAAACACACTCGATTACTTGTGTTGTGAGCCCCTTTCATTACCTCTTGTTGAGAGTATCTAAATGGTGCTTAGTCAGTTAGATATAAGAATGTTAACTCATCATTTACTTATTACATGTGAAACCATATTAATTTTACAAAATATGTTAAAACTAATTTATTAATAAAATTATTTATATATTACTATATGTGATATGCGCTCATTATAACTAATGGTTGAATCATTGAAGATGCTACCATCAAACTCTAAGTACCAACGACAACAAGGCCCAGTTCATGAACTGGGGCCCAAAGAGAGATTCGCAATGATCAATGGTCCAGAAAACCTAAAACGACCTGAACTGAAAGCCATGTTGACCCTTTAATATCTCTGGTTGTTAATTACTTGCCCCTACGATAGCCGTTCGATCGCTAATCGTTGTGCATGGTTGGTACTTAGTACGCGTACGTGCAGGGTGGCATGCAACTTCCCGGGCCTGAACGTGAACTTCCACGTGGAGGAGGGCTCCAACCCCGTCTACCTGGCGGTGCTCGTGGAGTACGCGAACCGGGAGGGGACCGTGGTGCAGGTGGACCTCATGGAGTCCAAGCCGCCGGCGTACGGCGACGGCGGCGGCGGGCCGACCGGCGTCTGGACGCCGATGCGCCGCTCGTGGGGCTCCGTCTGGAGGCTGGACTCCAACCACCCGCTGCAGGCGCCCTTCTCGCTCCGCGTCCGCGGCGAGTCCGGCGAGACGCTCGTCGCCAAGAACGTCATTCCGGCGAACTGGAGGCCCAGCACCAACTACCGCTCCGCCGTCCAGTTCCGCTGACCGCGCGCTGCCGGCTGCCTCCGACTATCCAGACCAAGCAATGCATGCATCATATGCATGCAATCTGGAGCGTCGCGTTGCCAAAATTGCAAATTGCACTTAGGCAGGTGTTTTTAATTTGCGTGTCCTTTGTCTTGATTCGATCTTGAAGCTAGGCACGTGTGGATGAACAGAGGAGGCAAGTGGGGTAGTGCTGTACGTAGCATGTGCGTGCTAGGTGTGACCGAAACAAGCCTGTAAATTATGCACATGCACGCAGCGTGTACCATACTGTCATCAAGTACGCTACATCTATTCTTCCTCACTATGGGCGCGTTCTCAGTTCTGTGATCCAGTACCACGTACGCGGCCCGGTTAGGCTACAACATTCTCTGCACTGATCTCTATTGTGAATTTGTGAGCGATATATATCAAATTAAGAGCTGCACTAGGGAAGGACAGCACGTACGTAGTACTACTACTACCGGTGCAACCATAAACCGGCACGCAAAAACGGAGCTTTCGGTTGGTCGCCGTCTCGTTCGTCTCGTGGCGTCGCGCTCGCGCGCGCAGGCGATCAACCGGCGCTTGTGTTTGGCTTCTGCGCGCGCGCGCGGTTGCTGGTTGCTTGCAGTCGCTGCCGGCGCGTCAGCGTACGTCGACGGGCGTTCGTACGTGCACAACGGCATCGGCTGTATATATCTGCACGAAAGCTCCTGCTTTGGTGCACTTGGCCCGTTTGGGACTGGGATTTTTTCCCGTCTTCCTAACAAAACTGAATAATTCGTGTGAAAGTCATGTGCTCTAAATAAATGTGTGTGTATAGGACTTGACTACAAATCAGACGTCTGATTTTTCAAAATATCGAACGTTGTTGCACTTAGGTAATTAATAAAATATTGTAATATATTAAACAAAAATGTTCACCAAAACGATCAAAATGTTGAAATAACCAATTGTTGTACCAAATCTTATGATGTTGAGTATAGTTGCCGTGCCTTCTAATACATGGTTGATCTTTCTGTGGAGCCGTGCTGTAAGTTTTGTCATGGTCGTAAGTTTTTATCCTATAATCAAAGAAATGTCGTGTTTCTAAAAAAAAGTTGAAGGTTTCATTAATACCTAAACCTTAAAGGATGTAATTCGTTCTGTACTTGTATGTAATGATGAGCATGCCTCAAGTCCTGTTGAAGCTACGTATCCGTTTGATTTTTTTATTGTCTTTCTAATTTTGAATTATTTTCTTTGGCAATGTCACCTGGTGTCTCTATTTTGTGTTTGCTGATAGTATTGTACTTTTTTTTACATTGCGTGTGGTAGGTATTTGTGCTACTGAATCATCTTGTTCAGGTAATAATAACATTGGGGATCCTCCTGTTGCAACGCTTGATGGTCAAGTTATTGCTCAACCTATTAGTGCAAATGTTGGCGATGGCAATAGAAATGAAAATGAAGGTGTTTTTTTCTTCTGTTTTTTATATGTTAAGTATGTATTTTTTTTTGTCACTTTTCTTATTATTTTGTATTTTTTGTGGGAGGTAACCATGAGGAAGTTAAGACAGGAAAGTAGCCATGTAATCCAATGTTGATAGATTCTAGTTGTCCAAGTTTTGAATTGCTGAATTTTTAGATGATGCTGGGAATTATGTTGAAGATGAAGATAAATGGGTGCCTGTTGGGCAAAGGTTTGAAAGTGCAAGTTCTTCTAAGAGTTAAGGGTTTTGTAGAAATCTTTTAGAGGATATTTGATTTTGTTTTTGTAGTTGCTCATGTTGTTTTGACTGTACTTTAAATTTTTTTATTGCTCTTTTTGCATGATTTGTCTGCAGTTTGCACTCTATCACCTTCTCTTAACCCACATGGCATATTTTTTTATATGTTTTGTAGTTTAGTCTCATCTTCATTTGTTATTCATGCATATGTTTTATTCATATTTTAATTTTTTGCTATCCCCCTAATTGTATTTTGTAGGATCCAATTACCATGTGTACTCTAACTTTCTATGATGAAGAAGTAGATGTGAATTGCGCTCAGAATTGTGAGGTCAGGCAACCTTTTGTTACACATGTCGCAATCCGGTCTCTAATTGGCAATATAGTACTGGTGGTATGTTTTTTGTATTAAGTGATATTTTATTTCTGCTACTTCTTTATTTATTTTTTTTGTTTCTGATTTAAATCCTTCTTGTGTTGTAGAGTTCTCAAGATTTTCCTGTTGTTGCAACGTCTGAAGGTGAAGTTTTCATAGTGGGTTGCAGAAAAATTCAATCTGTGAAATTTGTATAATGCTTGATCTGGCGTGGAATTTGGTTTCAACTGCCGATCGCTGCCGCTGCTGTAGATTTGCGTAGCTCATCTTGACGCCTGCATGGAATTTGGTTCTTTTTGGGGAGTTGTGCCTGGGTCCTATTTATGTTGGGCCTTGTCCGATCCGTTTGTCCTTTTTTTTTATTGATGGGCCTTTTGGTGCTTTTGATTTTGACTTCTTGGGCGCCACGCGGTTTTCATCCATCGGCCTGACATACTTTTCCTTGCTGATGAAAAGTGCCTACAATCTGCGTTCCGCACAGGCGCCTGGGACAAATCAAAGATGCAATCGCCTGTGACAAAGTCGCTCCCTAAGTTCTTTTTCCATGTGAGACAGAAATGTAGAAGTTGAGGACATGCATGTAAGTGCATGTAACACTGTTGCTAGTTACTATTAATGATCGATCCCTGAACTAGTGTCTACTGTCTGATAAGTCTAATAGCTTATTGAAAATATACAAAGGACAATTTTTTTAGTCATGCATCAGAAGTCAGCACAAGTCGTTAATTTCGCATGTCCTAAGCTTAATTTGGCCTGCTTCGAACCCACTTATATATACGAATCAAAAGTCCGCACAAGGCGGTAGCACCTCTCATAACTAATTCAAAAAGATAATTAAACTTAGCTAAGCTTGTAATTAAGTATACGTATGTTTGCACGTAATAATTGAAGTAACCACACATAGAGTGCCCTTAAAAACTTTCTTACAATGATTGCACCCAATGATTCCGGGATCAGTGTCTATGCATTGTAAATTTGTACTCTAGTTGCAACTGATCGATAGATCAACCAACCTGCCGTTCGGTTCTCTACGGTCTCGATTGATTTCCGGCGTTTGCATGCATGTGCCGTAATCAGGCCCGGCCCTAGTTTCCTAGCTGATGCACACTGACGTCAGAGGTCGAGCTAGCTGTTCATCCCGATCTGAAAGGAAGAGATCGATCGACAATTTGATCACAAGAATCAGTGTGGCAGGTATGAAGAACGTGTACTGTCCATGCTAGCCTAACATGCGATAACTGCCAAGATGCGGGTTTTATTAATGGTTTCTCTCGTGAACCGAAGCCTCCGTTCCTCCATGATTCGCTCCGTAGCCATGTGATGGAGCTCTGCTCGGCACGTCGGGTGCAACGACCGTTGATGCCGAGCTCGCTGATCACATCTCCATCGTCATTGCCGTCGCTTTGCCTGCCTATAAATGACCCGGCAATGGCGTTCCCCTTCCAACCATCCAGACACAAATCAACCAGGCAAGTACATAGCCTAGCTAGCTCAAGATGGCCGAGCTGTTCTACAAGGTCGCCGCTGCTGTTGCTGTCTTCTTCTTCTTCCTCGTGACCTACGCCTCCGCCGGCACGTCGTACAGCTCGTCTTGGCTGCCGGCGAAGGCCACCTGGTACGGCGCCCCCACCGGCGCTGGCCCCGACGACAACGGTACGTTCACGTTCATGCAAGCTGAATGCGAATGCGTTTCTTTCTCACCCTTGGCTGCGATCAGCTAGCTGTGGCCTGTGAGCTGATGCATTGGCGCTGGTTCGATGTGCAGGAGGTGCTTGTGGCTTCAAGAACGTGAACCAGTACCCCTTCATGTCCATGACTTCCTGCGGCAACCAGCCCCTCTTCAACGACGGCAAGGGCTGCGGCTCCTGCTACCAGGTACGCCGTACGAGCTGTACGTAGCTAGTTTTGACTTTTGCCACGGCGCTAACCATGGTTTATCACTGTTAATTAATTAGTTACTGCTGCTAGTCGATTGGTCAAAGGTAGCGACAGTAGCGCTGGTTTTCGATGTCACTGACCACTTGACCAGTGAGGCAGTGACCACATGAGATTCGTGCATGGGTATATATAGGTGGCATTTGTTGACCTTGTGTTCAATTGCTTTCGATCTGCAGATACGATGCTTGAGCCAGAACCACCCTGCCTGCTCCGGCAAGCCGGAGACGGTGATCATCACCGACATGAACTACTACCCGGTCGCCCAGTACCACTTCGACCTGAGTGGCACGGCCTTCGGCGCCATGGCGAAGAACTACCGCAACGACGAGCTCCGCCACGCCGGCATCATCGACATCCAGTTCAGGAGGTGAGCTGCAAGCTAGCATGCTAGCCGACCGTCGGCCCTGACACCGAGATCGATCTCACAATTAGTTAATCATGGATGGATGGATGGATGGATGCAATTGCATTGCAGGGTGCCCTGCAACTTCCCGGGGCTGAACGTGAACTTCCACGTGGTGGAGGGGTCGAACGCCGTGTACTTCGCGGTGCTCGTCGAGTACGAGGACCGGGACGGCGACGTGGAGCAGGTGGATCTCATGGAGGCGAACTCGAGGGCGTGGACGCCGATGCGCGAGTCGTGGGGCTCCATCTGGAGGCTCGACGCCAACCACCCGCTGCAGGCGCCCTTCTCCCTCCGCATCCGCAGCGACTCCGGCAAGACGCTCGTCGCCAACAAGGTCATCCCCGCCAACTGGAGGCCCAACACCGACTACCGCTCCGTCATCCAGTTCCACTGACCACATGCACAAGCTCCAGATCGTTCGTTTCATCTTGTCTGGATCTGCGTGTCCATGTGATCATCGCAAATTGCACGAGAATATATATACGATCCATCATTGAGGACTGTTACTGTACGTTTATCGTTTTCTTCCACATGTAGGGGATATGGAGGAGAGGCAAGTGTGCATGTGCTCTCCCGCCCACTGCATGTCGCCATGCATGCATGCCACTATATGCCGATTTGTAACCAAGTCAAGGTTATCAATTTTATAAGTGTGTGATATTTAATTCTCCGCTTATCTCGTTGTTATATGTTCATGCTCGTTTAATTTTTATCGTATGATTCGAAAGGATACATGAATCTATTATGCTATGCTAGTATATATTAGCTACGATTGGCTGATTGCTCAATATGATTCGAATCATCTTTATCGCTAGTTATAATTGATTGTGATCTTAACAACTATGTACAGGGACCAATCTGTTCCAAAAGTGGTTTGAAGAAGGTGGTTCAATTTGACATGGATACTCATATCACACGTGTCCTCTGTTATCTGTTTTTTTAAATGCATGTGGATCCATATATCATCTTTCTTCTCCTTAGAGCATGGACAACAACCCCTTTTTTGCTGCCCTGCATCACTATGCGGATGATTGATGGGCGGGAGATTCAAATACGAGCAACTGCGCAGGCGGTAGATTCAAATTAAGGTTATTACTGTAGCAACAGTAAAATGCGGAGTGTGCTAGGATGCTCTTACCTCTCTCTTCATATCTTTTTTTTTTTAGGTAACGGGTAGGAGCACTGCCATTTCTTTAAAGCGGAAGAACGAACTGTACAGCATATATAGGGGGAGAAGGGAGGGGGGGACTCAGCCTAGGGAAATTATAGGTGAGGAGACTGCTACCCAAGCGGCGAGACCAGGTTCAATACAAATTATCCGCCGCGAACAATTCAGTCTCTTACATTATTGCACAAAGGTTTCTAAAATACGGTTTTGTTCCATGCAGTCGATTGGGCAGCAGTTCATCCGCCAGACAACTGCCCCATTCTTCTCCATTGCAGGCGATTTGGAGGGGAATGAGGGAGGGAGGCCGGGGAAGCTAGCACATGTACATGTGGGTCGTCGTCTTCTTTGACCCCGGTGATGGCCACCGGCGCGGCCCGTGTTAAGGATTAGGGCTTGGGGGTTCAGGTCCCAGTGCTCCTCGGGATTAGATTGAGGGTCGGGGGAAGGTGGTGGCCCGGCGGTTGAGTAGGTTCTTGAGGGCGGCGGCGGCGCTGTTGGAGCCGGGGATTGGGGAAGACGGTGGCCAGGCCAGTTGATGGCAGGCAAATCTTGGGGTCGCCATCGTCGTAATTAGGGTGGGCGGGGTCGGCTGGTAGTGGGTGGGAAGGAGGTGGAGCGGCCGACAGCAAGGGTGCCGCCGACCGAGACAGTGGCCAAAGGCCCGTCGAGGTGGAGGCGGAGGCATGCGGAGCAACGGCTGTGGCAAAATGAAAGGGGATCAGACAGAGGAGGAGAGAGATAGATAGATAGATAGAGAGGAGAGAGAGAGAGTGAGTGAGAGAGAGAGAGAGAGAGGGGAGAGAGATGCGGGGAGAGAGGGAGGGGGAAGAAAAGAGAGAGGCGGAGAGATCTTAGCTGTTGGATCTCAATCGAACGGTCCGAAAATCGCCTAGTCATCTCTGTAGAAACCCAGTTGCTTGCCAGGGAGTCAGTCCCTCTAAAAAAACACTGCACGAAGGTTGCCTATTGTTTATCAATCGAATAAAGCTAAACCTATATAGATAAAATTGTTCAATAATCAAGCTTAAGAACGACCAAAAATTGTTTTGCAAAATCTCATTTCAAGCAAAAGCATAATCGATTACAAGGTTGATAATCCCTCCATTCTTTTTTTTATATGATTAACATGAGAATTTCTACTATTTTTTTATTAACGTGGGAATTTCTAGAATTTTAGGATTAATAGATTTGTGTTAAGATATAGATAATATATCAAATTAGATTTAGAGGTTATCTCTAATATATAGATCAGCTTCAGTAATTTGTTATAGAGGTTTATATTGACCGCTAGATTTACATAAATCTGATCTCACCATTGATCGAACGGTTCAAATAATTTGGATGATGTGGACGAACGTGGTGGCTTCTTTTTCCCCTTCTTTATATATAACGAGCATGGTGACTTGCGTGTTTGCGCGGCTAGATTTGTGTTAAGATATAGATAATATATCAGAATAGATTTAGAGTTTATCTCTAATATATAGATTAGCTTCAGTAGTTTGTTATAGAGGTTAATATTGACCGCTAAATTTACATAATAATATCCATATTCAACTACGTCGATTTTTTCTTTTTCTATGATTAACGTGAGAATTTTTACTATTTTTCGATTAACGTGGAAATTTTTAGGATTTTAGGATTAATGTGGTGGCTTCGTTTAACTTTGTTTTAGATAGATTGTAGATAGATAGATAGATTATCTTAAGGGCCTTAGCGATCCGGCGTACTTAATTACAGTGATTAGTGCGTTGATCAAACGCAAAAGGAGTAAAGGACACATATCAGCTAGCAAAGGTCTCTTTCGCTTCAAAGCTTGCTTCAGTAACCAAATCTACAAGGCACCGTCTGTCTCTCAGATAGAGTAGAACGCTAATCATGGACGGTTTCGTGCTTATAATGTGAGACACAATCAGGGGCGGAGCCAGGATTTCACTTTAGGGGGGGCCGACACGTGAAAAAATAGTTTGCAGTATGATCGTATCATTATATTGAACGCAAGCTATTTGCAGAAAAATATTTTGTAAAAATATTGTTGTGTCGTGTAATAATATAAATAAGAGTCCATATCCTAGTAAAATAGAAATTACATTAATTCAAAACTTAAAAAACATAAAAATCCATGTTTGGATTAAAAAAAAGGTTCATACCGATAGTAAAAAGAAAAAAAAGAAAACAAGTCTATTCAATCACAAAAAAAAATCTATATAAACTACACGAAAGCATGAAAATAATAAAAATTCAATGTAAAATAAAAAAAGATGTCCTGCTAAATATAAACTGGAAAAATGAGTTAATATTAATACAATAAAAAATGAATGTAAGATTTCAAATAAAAATGACAATAAATTGTCCCTATCATAAACTATAGAAAAGAAATGAGTTCATATCAACTGTAGCAATATATTATCCATGTTAATTAGAGAAATTTCTACCAAGTTAAAATAGAAAATATCTACATCGTTGAGTACAGTAAGGCCAAATTATAACGGCTAATATTAAAATAAAAGCTACTAGAAATTCATAATAAAAAATAGAAAAGGAATTCATGTGAGAATAAAGAAATAATTCAAACCAGTGACAATAAAAAAAGATTAACTGCATCCATGCCATTATGAAGTTGTAAAATTGAAATGTATTAGATTAAAATAAAATATATTAGAAATTTGGAGTTAAAAATAACTTAGATAACCTCTGCCTTGCCGCTCCGCCCCTTCCTTCCTGTAGCCACACCGTCCCATCTAACGTAACAGCTGTCGTCTTGTGTAGATCTGCCCACCGTCGCCTCCTGACCGCCTTTAACGATGCCCGTGGCTCCGGTGCCACCGCCGGTGCCTCGTCGTCCCCCGTGATCCAATCCCCAGCGCTGATTAGCCTTAGTTCAGAGCTCGCTCTAAGCCTGACAGAGCACAAAACACCTCCACACCAACCTAACCTGAACCAGCACTTGACGGTGGCAGTGGCAACACCAAGCAAGATCGACGACGGTGCGAAGGAGCGTGATGAAAGTGGCCGAGACATCGCAGGCGATTGAAGGGGAGGTATCCCATTGGAATCAATACGGACGGGATACCGTCCCATAGTATTTCTGTTCATTAATTTGAACTAAATCAAATAGGCTGAATTTTGATTCCCATCTAGCATGGACAGACGAGTTTGAGTTGCGTATTGCAGTGGTAATACTGTTATATCGACAGAACTATAGCGCTCAATCTAGAGTATCGATTTTTCATCCAACGGTTGAGATGCACCACTTAACATGATGAAGTGGACCTGCCGTGTATTTCACTGCAGTAGTTGGCCACGGCAGAGTGCAGACAGTGCACAATAATGTTCAGGAAGTCGCCTTTACCTCCAAAACGAAAACTGAAAAACCTTAACAAACCTGAAAGTTCACCGCAATTATCTCAAGGGCCTTAGCGATCCGGCGTACTTAATTACAGTGATTAGTGCGCTGATCAAACGCAAAAGGAGTAAAGGACACATATCAGCTAGCAATGGTCTCTTTCGCTCCAAAGCTTGCTTCAGTAACCAAACCTACAAGGCACCGTCTGTCTCTCAGATAGAGTAGAGCACTAATCATGGACGGTTTCGTGCTTATAATGTGAGACAATCATACTACTAGTAATACCTTTCGTTCACTAGTATCTGCAGATAGAGTAATCCCGTAAAATTTACATGCGGTTCTCCTGGATTCTCGGCATGATTGCTGGTGTCAAACCCTCACTGATCTAGCACGGCCGACTACAATTAAGGGCAGCATCAGTGCCGCACGCTCGTCGAACTGACGACTTGACTTGTGTTAAGTAATGCTTGTGTTAATACATCGCGTCTGACTGTGTTAATGCGTGCCATGATTCTCGCAGGATACACATCGTCATAGCATAGTGGTAACTACTTAAGAGATCATAATCAGTATCATGCCTTGATGCTAACAACACACAAGTACCGAAGAAAGTTATACAGGTGCGCATCCTCTTCTGGCCTCGCAAAGCAGAATGCCACTTAACAACAGGGATAGTCAACCATTGGATTGAAATTGAATGATTCAGATGAAAAAAAAACAAGAAATTGAAGGGTCGCAATGAATAAATCAACATGTTTTTGGTCCACACTTATACGTCGTCGGATTTTTCATCAGTTTAGTAAACTGTATTTGTAACTTATTGCCGATTACATAAACCTTTGTTTCATTGCACACCCTTCTAATTATATGAGCAAGTCTTTTTGTCGTATTAAAAAAAAAGTCCGGTAAACAAACCACATCGTCGGAGTATACGCGCCCACTAAAAATTGCTCACGACATCTATCTATAAATGGTACAAAGCTTGGTTATGCTGCTGTTGTTCGTTTTGGGCGCCACGTGGCTCCCTCCTCGCGCAGCGCCCGCTAGCGCCGCCTCCCTCCTCGCGCAGCGCTGGCTCACATCGCCTGCCTCCTCGCCACCTGGCTCGCTCGCTCGGCCGCTCCCTCACGTCGGTTGCACGCGACGCTCTCTGAACTGCTTAGCGCCGTTCAGACTGCGGGGGAGTGTTAGAGTATATTGGGCCTTAGGGGCAAGGCCCATCTCCTGTACTATATATACTCTCCCAACAGCAATACACAAATCATCTATTCCACAAAACCCTAATCTCCAACACATTGGATTGAAATTGAATGATTCAGATGATAAAAAACAAGAAATTGAAGGGTCGCGATGAATAAATCAACATGTTTTTGGTCCACACTTATACGTCGTCGGATTTTTCATCAGTTTAGTAAACTGTATTTGTAACTTATTGCCGATTACATAAACCTTTGTTTCATTGCACACCCTTCTAATTATATGAGCAAGTCTTTTTGCCGTATTAAAAAAAAAACAGTCCAGTAAACAACCACATCGTCAGAGTATACGCGCCCACTAAAAATTGCTCACGACATAATATACACGTCCGCGAAAAATTGCTCAAGAGTCCATATGCTGTTAGAGCCCGCCGTAACCTGATCACTCATGACTTGTAGCATGCGCGCGACTCTTCCGAGAAAACTGGTTTCAGCGGGCATATGTTCTATTGGGCCTACTATGTACACAGATCCAACCAAAATCACAACTAAAATTCAAGGCTCATTCAACTCGAAAGGACAGAGATCTAGCTATTTTCATAACTCATAGCGATTCGGCTCTAGCTGAGACCATTGGTTTTGGGTACGTCCCATTGGGCTTGCTATATAGGCCTAGCCAAAACCACAACTAAGGTTTAAGGGCGTACCACTCAATCTGAAAGACTAGATTAATAGATAATGACCACCCTAACTTTTAAGTTATGCTCATCCACAACTAATAATCGATGTAAGACTAAATCTAACAATATTTCCATCCCACATCGAGTTACTCAGTGTGATAACCGAGCGATCTTGGAGATGTCACATATCGGGTCAACAGTCACCCTCATCACACATCAGGTCACTCAGCCCGATAATCGTGCGACCCTAGGGATGTTCATGGCTCCAAACATGAAGCTCTGGTACCCTTCCATCACACATCAGGTCACCCGGCCCACCCTATAGACGTTATGCGTTCTAGACCTGAAGCTCTAATACCACTTCCGTCACACATTGACTTGAAGCTCTTATGCTACTTCCATCACATATTGGGTTACCTAGATCATAATTGTTCAACCCTGCAGACATTTCTGGTTTCAGACCTGAAGTTCTGATACCACTTGTTAGAGTCCACTGCGATTTGGTCATCTCATGATCCGTAACGATCCAACTTCCTTATGATCTCGAGCCCATGTCTTATTAGGCCTGCTACATCCATAAACCCAACTAAAGATGCAACCAATGTTCAAGACTAACTTAACATAAAAGACTAGCATGATAGTTGATGATAGTGGCACTTCATCTTTTAAGTTGTGCTCATCCACAACAAAAAACTAATGTGAGACTAAATTCAACACTAGCTACCTCATTATAGTTTAGCTCAGGTGATGGAGTAATTAATGAACCGATGATACTCCATATTATATATCTCGTGTCCTGATTAGAGTGTTTTAGTTACTTTTTTTTTTTTGGTGTGTAGATAGAGAAATGCACATGCATGGCGTATCACATCAGGCTCCCCCATTTCCCGTTTATCCGAACCGTTTACCGGGGACAGGGACGAAATAACAACAGATTCGAGATCAACTCATGATGGGCTCAGGGCTGAGGCGCATGTGCCGACGGGCGACTGCTGCGCCGCATGTGAGGGGTGTGCGGCCGCGGCGGCGATCGCTTCTCTTTTTGGCCATTTCGCACGCAAAACGGCGCTGTTTTCAGAGATTTCCCGGGACCCAGCGGCCGCCCGCCGATGCGACGCCATGCCAATGATCTCCGCCTCGCGTCGGCCTCACGTCGCGTATGTCTGCTTGTGGCTGCTCATTCATCTGAGGCGACCACATTTTCTGGCCAGTTTTTCAAGTGCTGGTATATATCTTGTATTCTTGTTATCTAGCCGGACTGCCGGACCGATTGCAGACGGAATGTTGAGAGCAACCAATAAAGTAACGCATGCATCCGGATTGTTGCATGGAACTACACGCAAATCAAATAACCAATCGCATAAGACCAGGGCAAACACGTCGTCATGAAGATGGTATAATTACTCCAACAATAATGCGTCTTTCACGCTTGCAAGAGGAGCAGGTCCGTTCCAAGCATTTTAAAGGCCTCGGTGCAAGTCAAGAAGAACCTTATTCCAAAAGCATAAAAGACATATTTTTATATAAATTTCAAAGATGTTTATTACGTGATATAATAAAAAATATTTATTATAAAGATGTTTAAAAATGGAAGTCCAGAGTGAAAAACAACAACCGGATTACCAACTAGCGAGTGTTGCTAGCCTAGTAGGATTAGTGAATAAGTATTACGTAGCTAAATAACAATGGTAAAGGCTATCATGGCAACAACATTCAACATTGGCCTAACCCAAGAAGGAAATCATGGAACTAAGCCATTAATCAAAAACCTTAATACTTTAATACTAATGTATTGTACGAATACATGGGCCAGGCCTATGTAGTTACACTTAATGCGCCAGCCCAAGAAACAACCTTGACGAAAAGCTCCCTGCACAATAAGTGCTATTGCTTGTATTCCAAAATTCAGGAGTAGTTTTGCCAAAATAAAATCTTCAAATTGTTTCTATCAAATATTTCCTCCACCTTTCCTTATCTCTTCCCCTTTGGGTTTGGCAGCTTCGACAACTTCTCTAGCATGACCACCCAACCAATGACCACCTGACAAACCCTCCATCTTGTCGTTGGGTTGCAGTGTTCCACATCATGGTGGCCACAACCATGGAGGAGGCGTAATAGGGTGTGGACGAGTGGGGACAAGGACAATATGATCATCAATTTGGCGGAGCTAGTTCAGGTGAGAGGGTTGAGTGAAGGAGAGTAGAGAGGTGGACCATGGCACTGCAATTGGCAATAGTGGCCAAAAGCGGGTGCCTATGGATGGCACTAGACTGTTGCTGGTCGTCAGGTAGGGGACAGGAGAGGAGGAAGGACAGAGGAGGGGAGGCTAAGAGGGAATCCAAACAAAGGGGATGCTTTGCAAGATTTTTTTTTTAAAAAAATGATGCACCAATCATAGTATACGATAGGCAATTAAGATCGTGCAAACATTTTCATGTATAAATGTGAAAGCATTTGTGCATAAACAAGGGCATGTGACGTCGATCATTCGTGCTCGCTCGTAGTTGCATCGCATGCTGACATGCGAATGGAATTTGTGCTACGAAATTGAAAGGTTATGGTATGGGAGTCAGCGAACCAAACTGGCCGGGGAGTTCCTTGGCATTGCTTGCAAGCTGAAGCAAGTGAACATGCATGTGAGAAGCCATTTGCACAAGCTCACGTGTCAGGCTGGTGTGGTCAAGATAACACATGCAGCAATTGGATTGCTGTGACGTGTTCCGTTCGGATATCCCGGAGCCTGCCCCGTGATGAACCTGATTAGTACTCCCTATGATCAAAAATATAAACGGACACGTAGTCGAAGATCCACACTTTTTATTCTCTGGCCGCTAATCTATCGACAATTTTTTTTTAGCTAACGGACAGGTGCTCTGCCTTTTCATTAAAGACGACGGAAAAAACTGTACAAATATGCAAGGAAGAAAGAAGGAGAGAGGGAGAGGAGGCAACAACGAGGCACACAACGAGTGCACACAAACCCAAGCCAGCCGCCGCTGGCACGACACCCAGCGACATAACTAAAGACCGACTAGGGGGCGAACCACAATCGCTGAGGGAGGCGAAGACAAGCTAAGCACTTCACGCCATGCACAAGAAGAAGAGCGTCGCCAACGCAGAAGAGGGGGATGACGACGAGAACCAGGCGCAACTTGCAACGAGGTCTGAAGCCGCAGATGAAACGGAGAAAGAGGCATCACCGCTGCAAGAGAAGGGAACTACGATGCCACTTCTGCCATGCCGCAAGCGCCAGGGTAGACCACACTGCTACAAGCAACCAGGAGGAGGACGGGCCGCGTGCCACCGCAGGAGAAGGGGATGACAGGGCCGCTCCAACTAGTGCACAAGCTCAGCATGCCGATGAAGGCCTTGGGGAAGGGAACTACGATGATACCTCCAGGGAGGGACACGACGCCTGCAAGCGCCGTCATCACCGGCCCGAGCGGGCTATGCTTTCGCCCGGGAGACTCCACGACAAAGCCTCCAAGGAGGGAACTAGCACTAGAAGGTGTCAGCATCTTCGGCCGCCGAAAGACGAGCGGACTTTCGCACAGAGAAGGATCCCTAAGAGCCAACCTTCCACCACGGACACCGACTACACATCCCTAGCACAGGTCCAAAGCCACTCCCCCAGAAGGGATGGTGTGCAACTTCGTGCCGCCACCCCAAGGGCCGTCCCCGTGCTGGCGACCGCCACCCACCGCAACTGCGTTGCCCCGCTAGGAGCCACCAGCCAGATCTAGTCGGAGCCGGCCGGCTATCACGGCCAAATCTGACACCCACGCCGCCACAACCTCAAGCAAAGAGGAAGGAGGGCCGCAGCCCACACTGTCATGCCTCGTAGCCCCGGCCACCACGCCGCCGGATCTTGCCTCGGTGTCATCGGACCTCCTTGCTGCCGTCCGCGAGCCGCCGCCCGGCTTGGACGCAGCGCATGCGCCACCATAGCCGCCGGAACGGCCTCCGCGCCGCCGGCCCGAATGGAGCAGACACCGCACGCGAAGATGGGGGAAGGGAGGGGGAGGAAGGGAGGAGGAGGGAGGAAAAAGGATGGAAGGGGGCGCCGCCGACGGCAGCGGCTGGCAACGGTTCCGGCGAGGGTGGTTTGGCGATAGGGTTGGGCGCCGCCCAAGTCGCCCCTGCAGGAGGACGACGCGGGGGCCTATCAGGTAATTCCTCAGTTCTATCGACAATAATTAAAATTTGGGATATATAAATAACATCGTTGAATTAATGTTAAAAAATAGTTTAGTTTTGTTACAACGAATGACTACAATAAGAAAAATCAAACACTAAACTATATTTTTGAAGATCTTGTCAAATCAAATCATGTTATATATTTTTTTTGATCAAAGGGGTACTGCGGAGGGTGCTGTGCACGTCAATGATACCGTGGTTGGTTTTGAAATAATCTGCATCACATAAAATCAACTGCTGTAGATGTCGTCGTCACTTGAACTTGACCTAGGAGAAGAGGGAAAGAAACGAGCAGTAATATAACTATTTCCGTTCCTGCACCACTAGCTGTAGCGTAAATGTAAGACCTTTTTCCCGCACCACTAGCTGTAGCATAAATGTAAGACCTTTTTAGGCCGATGCATGCTACTAGTGAAGCTTTCCATTGCTTGCTGCTCCCTCCACTTTCATAATACTTGTCATTCTGAACATTGACACGCTTTTTAAAATGCAACTTTGGCCATAAATTACTAAAGAAATTTATTTACAAAACCCAAAAAAATGATAATGTGAAAGTATTTTTTACGACGAGTTTATATATATGGTTTTTATGTACACAATACAAATAGTTTTAAAGTTTTTTATAGATAAAGTTTTAAAGCTTTAACTTAGGACAAACCTAAAACGATAAGTATTATGCAAACATGTGGAAATAGTACTTTTTAGTTCGGGAGCAGTGCCGAGGTGAGTGCAGATTGGCAATCTGAAACTGTTAACGGTTGGGCACCTTTCCCCTTTTCACCGAAAGCTTTGCCTTTTTGTTTGACAATTTTTTAGTTAAACGCTTTCAAAAAAATTTTTGTACCTTCTTTTCTATAGAAAGCGAAATGTGGCACCAACACCAAACCCTAGCCGCAACGTACGTACGTTTCCCTTCCCATTGCCACGTGATTTTTTTTGCCGTTATTGCCCTAGCCAAACTCCACTGCGTTGAGCACAACAGCAGCAGGCAGCAGCCGTACCCGTACGTATCAGCATTAATGATAGTTCCGACGTCTGTTTCCCGTTAGGCACTACAGGAAACGAATATAGAGTCGACCGCCAAATACTAAATCGACGGCAAAAAAAAAAACAGTCAATAGCTGCAACTCAGTGTCAACGGCCAGATAGATGCCGTCGAGATAACGCTAAACAACTAGACAGTATCGACGGCCACAGAGCAGCCGTCGAGTTTCATAGTCGAAAGCCCACGAGCAGGCGGCCTGTGGTGACGCCGTCTATGTTTCTCGACTGCTAGACGTTAAGCCGTCGACACTAGTGTCAATAGTTTCGACTGTTCGTAATATGCCGTCGATACTGTACATTTTTTCATATCCCTACTGTTCGAATTTTATTTCAATATTTGTTCGAAATTGCTATGATATTGAAATAAAAATTAGGAATGTTGCATTTTGTTAATTTTTTGGGTAGGTATTTATGTCATGTTTGAATTGAGGTATATTGAACAGATATAGTTTGTTAATTAAAGTACTAAATAATGTTTAAATTTCAGAATTTCAATTTTAGTAGTCAAAAATTCAAAAATTTGCTAGGTGCGGGCGTGCGGCTATTGATTATGGAGTAGTGGGGAAAACTTAAATTTAAAATTACAAGTGAAAATATTTTAAATTGAAATGGGATGTTTAACGTTGCTTTGACCACATGAAATACGAAACTCCAGGTGAACTTCTTCGGAAAGCTTTAGGTTTCAAAGGAGTGACCTCAAAGGAAGTTCTAATTTTTTTGAATTTTTTTTCTAGGTGTGTAATTCCCAGTAAAAAGTAACATGGAACAGTTTGTTTCGCGCCTAAAGAAAAATATCTGGTTTTGAACTTGGCGGCTACGAAAACCCTGGACAGCTGTACTCCCCCGAACTCTCTCGAACCCTGGACACCTGGCATCTCTAGAACCTGCTCGAACTCACTCAGATCGACTGGAACTTGTGCTCAGTGGGACCTACAACCAGAGAGACGATCTTGCAGACATCAATGGGCCAGATGGGCCAGAATCAGACACGCACACAAGAAAAATAGAAGAACTAGCAAAATAACATCCTTAGCCTTGATGTGATCCGTCGAGGCCCAGTTGACATCAATTACCAAAACATTAAGCCCAAGGGAGGCTTGATCTTACACGGCCGCCAAAAGACGAGCAGACTTTCGCCTAGAGAAGGATCTCCAAGAGCCAACCTCCCACCACGGAAGCCGACTACACATCCCTAGAACAGGTCCAAAGCCACGCACCCCAGAAGGGGTGGTGTCCAACTCCGTGCCGCCAAGATCGACGCCGCGACCGCGGCCAGGGGCGGATCTAGAGCGAATATGATCGGGATTCACCATTCAACAAGATGACAACCAGTCAAAAAATAATGGCGGTACAAGACAGTTAACCAAATAACGAATGCCTTGTTCTTTTCAGCGTATCGTTGCGTTGTCGTATTACTATAGCAAATTTGAAAACCCTTGAAGTAATATCATTGTTTCACTAATAAGAAATAAAAGATCATGGATATTGATGTATTAAAAGTAAGAATGCTATTTACTTGAACTTGACATCGTATCGCAATCTACTAGTCTTGTCTTGTCTCTTGGAAAATGAAAAATGTTGGTCTCACACTCTCACTCTTAGCCTTCAATAGTCAGCAGTCAGCACTACGGTTTCATAAAAAATTAACAACGACTAAATGATATTCCTATAATAGATTAATAGTAATATAAATTGGAGACGGAAAAGTATAATTATAATTAGTATTCAAAGTAACCGAGTATTTACCTCCTAGGCTCCTAGCACAATCGGTGAAGTCGATTTGAGAATCACCGATGGATCATGCCCATCTATAGTGCACTGCGGCTGACTGGCTATGGCGATGTGTAGCAGGCGACTTGCACTGCGATCAGGCAAGGGAGCGGTCATCGGCGACCAGTCACGTGAGGCGATGACGAGGGACGACTGGGTGATGGCAATTGGCAGGTGCCAGCACCAAGTGCCAACTAGCGATCCTAGGAGGATGTAGCCATCGGTGGATGAGAGAAAAACTGAAACGACCCGATCTAGGCGAAGCTGTAGCCGCGAGATGAGTTTCCAATTGATCGTAGCGATGGTGTGCTGCCTGTTGCCGGCCAGAATGTTTGATGGATTTACTTGTACACGGACAGGAGACGGGATCACCAGATTTTTGCTGAGGTGCACCAATGCCCATATTCACTAATCCCTACTAAAAATATTTTTTGACCAGGTGTCCTGTGACCCCCCTTGGCCCAGGTTTGTCCCCGTGCTGGCGACTGCCGCCCACCGCAGCTGCGCCGCCCCGCTAGGAGCCACCAGCCAGATCTGGCCGGAGCCAGCCGGCTACCACGGTCAGATATGGCACCCACGCCGCCACCGCCTCAAGCAAAGATGAAGGAGGGCCGCGGCCCACGCCATCACGCCTCGCAGCCTCGACCACCGAGCGCCGAATTCGGCCACCACTCCGCCAGATCTTGCCTTCGTGTCATCGGGCCGCCTCGTCGCCGGCCCTGCCCCGCCGCGCCGCCGCCTGGTCAGGACGCAGCGCGCGACACCACAGCCGCCGGATCCGGCCTCAGCACCGCCTGACCGGCCTCCGCGCCGCCGGCCTGAACGGAGCAGACGCCGCACGCGAAGACGGGGGAAGGGAGGGGGAGGAAGGGAGGAGGAGGGAGGGAGGAAAAAGGATGGAAGGGGGCGCCACCGACGGCGGCAGACGGCTAGGGTTCCGGCGAGGGTGGTTTGGCGATGGGGTTGGGCATCGCCCAAGTCGCCCCTGCAGGAGGACGACACAGGGGGCCTATCAGGTAATTCCTCAGTTCAATCGACAATATTTAAAATTTTGTGATATATAAATAACATCATTGAATTATTGTTAAAAAATAGTTTAGTTTTGTTACAACGAATGACTACGATAAGAAAAATCAAACACCAAATTATATTTTTGAAGATCTTGTCAAGTCAAATCATGTTTTATATTTTTTCTGATCGAAGGGGTACTGAGGAGGGTGCTGTGCACGTCAAGGATACCATGGTTGGTTTTGAAATAATGTTCATCACATAAAATCAACTGCTAGTTGGAGATGTCGTCGTCACTTCAACTTGACCTAGGAGAGCAGAGGAAGAGACGAGCAGTAATATAACTATTTTCGTTCCTGCACTGTCGTCGAGGTGTCTCGGACAGTGAGGAGTGTCCCCCCGAGGTGGAGGGATCACTGAGAGTAACGGGGTTTGGGACTGGAAACAGGAATGGACGATTAGGAATGGTAATAAATGCTCTGCCCCCATCCAAGAGGGTGGTCCTGTATTTATAGGGGTACTGATGATTAGGGTTTACAATAAAAATACAAGAGGACAACTTTATCCCCGTATCTTGGCCGTCGATCTCTAGATCAACGGCCATTTACAATACCTAACCCCTTTTTACTTACATGAAAAGCCTCAATTACCCCTATTACAACATGGGCCTTGGGGGCCCAATAGTTCCAGCCACCATTAACCTATCCCTTAGCCGTTATGGTGTTGGGCCATGGTCCAGCGCCTGGCCCATAGTTGATCAGGCCCTTATCCTTGCCAGGTTATCCTCGGATAACTGTGGCTATCTTCGGGTTGCTCCATCGCCACCAGGAGTGGACTTCGGGAACATCCCCCTTTCTATCCTTGGGCCTCTAATCCTCGGAGATCCCGATGATAGTATCAGACCTCGGCTTCTTCGGACTTAGCGCACCACCATCTTCGGGATTCTCGCCTTATACTTCGGAAAAAAGGGGAAGCCTCTCCTACAACAGAAGCCCCTTGCAGCCTCAGCTCGCCTCGGTGTGGTGATGGGATGCCTCTTATATTCCTATCATTCCTACCAAGCACTTAGAATATTAATGTTAGGTGATGTTACCGAAAAGAAATTCAGCCGCCTAATTACTGCCATGGGCCCACCATCTTCCAGAAGAGACAGTCGATGTGATTTGAACAGGACCATTTTTCGATCGGCGCGCCCAAGCACAGTGGTCGTGGATTCCACGTGTCAACCCTAGGACGCGCGTCCCTTGAACTCCTTTTTGGCGGGAAAAATAAAAATAAAAAAGTTTTTTACCGCGGACGGTTCGCATTCTAGCCGTAGATTTCAATACGTGTCGCTCATCCAGAGGGCGGTTACTTCCATAAATACCCCCGGACGGGGGCCCCCTCTTTTTAAGCTGTTCTTCTTTTCGCCAAAGAGTTCTTCCTCTTCCCTTTCTTCTTCCGCTCCAGCGACCGTCGTTCGCTCACTACTGCAGCTCCACCGCCAAGGCTTCCCGCCGGTGAGGGATTCCTTTGCTACTAGCAGCCTTGCCTCCAGTTTTTCTCCTTCTTTTGGCGGTCCCCAATGGCCCCCAAGCGCGTTTTGCCCGCCGCCGCCCAATCCATTTTGTCTTGGGAGCTTGGCGAATCGCGGATGTCAGCAGAGGGCGCAACAGAAGTGGCGGCGCGATCAGGAGTGGAAGTGGGAGCGGTCCGCTGCCCTGGGAGGGAGACCAGCCCTAACCCACACGAAGGGGAAGCTGTGCTATTCCTGTGCCAGCATGACGCCGGTCTTCGGATTCCCTGTGTGCCACTGATTGGAGAAGTGTTGGGCATTTACCGAGCCCAAATATTCTAGCTCTCCCCCAACGCCGTAGCCAGGTTGGCTATCTTCGAGTAGGCCGTTCGGAGCCACGGCGGGGTCCCTTCAGCGAGGGTCTTCGCGCACCTCCACGAGATTCGCTGGCAGGGGAAGAGCCAAGGTTCCCCCTACGGCTGCTTCAACTTCGTGGTGAGGAAAGGGCGTGAAGATGGCTTCCCTACATTGGCCACTAAGAAGAAATGGGAAGCTTTCCATTTCTACTAGTGAAGCTTTCCATTGCTTACTACTACCTCTGTTTTTTTTTTATTTGACGCCTTTGACTTTTTGACCCGCCTTTGACCATTCGTCTTATTCAAATTATTTTTGTAAATATCATTTATTTTATTGTGATTTGTTTTATCAATAGAGATACTTTAAATATGTCTTATTTTTTAACATCTTTGCACTAAATTTTTGAATAAGACGAATGGTCAAAGACGTATCAAAAAGTCAAAGGCGTCAAATAAAAAAAACGGAGGGAGTACTCCCTCCAATTTCATAATACTTGTCTTCTGAATATCGACACGCTCTTTAAAATGCAACTTTGACCATAAATTACTAAAGAAATTTATTTACAAAACCCGAAAAAATATAATATTGTAAAAGTATTTTTTACGGCGAGTTTATAGGTATTGTTCTTTATGTACACAATACAAATAGTTTAAAAGTTTTTTATAGATAAAGTTTTAAAACTTTGACTTAGAACAAACCTAAAATGATAAGTATTATGGAAACTCGTGGAAATAGTAATTTTTAGTTCGGGAGCAGTGCCGAGGTGACTGCAGATTGGCAATCTGAAACTGTTAACGGTTGGGCACCTTTCCCCTTTTCACCGAAAGCTTTGCCTTTTTGTTTGACAATTTTTTAGTTAAACGCTTTCAAAAAAATTTTTGTACCTTCTTTTCTATAGAAAGCGAAATGTGGCACCAACACCAAACCCTAGCCGCAACGTATGTACGTTTCCCTTCCCATTGCCACGTGATTTTTTTTGCCGTTATTGCCCTAGCCAAACTCCTCTGCGTTGAGCACCACAGCAGCAGGCAGCAGCCGTACGTATCAGCATTAATGATAGTTCCTATTACGTTTGTTCGTCCCGTTTTAGGGTTTGTACGAGCCATCGCATCTCACGGCCGTGGTGTGCTTGCGTGCAAGAGCAGAGCAGAGCAGGAGTAGGGGCAGGGCAGGCCATTGAAAGGGTGAAAGCGGCGACGGACCAGCAACTGCAAGCCAAGCCATGTGCGCTGCTCGTCTCCTTCCTTCCACGCATTGATGCCGCTTGCATCTGCATGCGACCCCTTAACTCCCGCCATCTGGGGCCGCCGCCGCTAGCTCGATCGTCGGCGCCGCCGCGTGGCCGCAAAAGCTCGACGACGGGGACCACTAACCACCGGCCGGCTGCTGGCTGGGTTCGGTAAATAACGACCGGCGACCGAACGACCGATCGGAATCGACCGGTGTTTTCTCTGCGCCATCTGAGGCGAGCGGTGCGTGGTCGCTGCCGTCTGGCCCGCGCCGTGCCATTGGATAGGAGATTGGCTAATGCTTGCTGATGATGCTGAGCAGTGACTAGTGACTCCAGCTCATGGCTTCTAGTGTTTGGTTTGGATATATGGGGACTCGGAATGCTGCCAGAATAGAATGATTGTTATGGTCGAATCATAACAAAAGTTGAACACCTGCTTTGCCTTTTTGAAACCGTTTCTGAAGGATATAAAAAGTTATCTCGATCTTAAAGCTCTTAAGACCAAGTGGAGCCAAAATTTCCCGGGTTGGTGGAATTCGATAGCCTCTTGGAACTTAAAAGATCAGCAACTTGTACCAGACATTTTCTGTGCTTTGTGCGCATTTCGTACAAGTTCTTGTGTTACAAACAAGTGGAACAATATGGAGGGCGGAATGCTGTTTTCATTATGCACAAAATCTAATCGGGTAATCACCGCACAGTTAGGCCCAACCGTGTAAGAACGGGCCGTCCCAAACTACTGTGACATTTCATGTTGACTCAAAAGGCAGTAACAGCAGGTGACTTGGCCCATCGTATCTCTGGTGGAAGATGGGAGGATTTTTGTTTTGATTTTGATCATTATGATGCGATTTCCGTGACCCAATTCGGCCTAAAACCAAGACGTGAGCCTCAACCGGTGTTTAAAAGACGGCACTGTCTAGCCCAAAAACAGTGAAGATATGTGAGTTCGCTCACCCATGCAGGCTATGCTCGACGCCCCGCGGACCACATCATAAACCCCAACACCTGAACAACAGAACGGCCCATTATGTCTCTGCTATTCGTTTTCTGGACGAACACGAACCGTCCAGCCCACCTGAGTTATGGGCTTATGGCTCATAAAAACAAGATGGGGGCGGTCCAACGGGCGTCGGACGCGCCATGTAAAAAATTCAATAAATTCAATAAAAATTATAAATATTCTCTAATGCATGTTTATTTTCACCCAAATTTTTTGTATTACTATACAACATTTATATATCTAAGTTTTTTTTAAAAAAACGTTTATATAAATTAATATTGATCATATAGATTCAAATAAAATTCATGTGAGACCTGGCACTGAATAGAGAATATTTATAATTTTTAATGATTTTTTTTAAAAAATTTTACATGGTGAAAAAAATAACAAGTTTTTACACAAGATCTAACGCTGGCAGATCCAACGGCCAGAACTGGCCATCGGACGGGGGCGCGTCCGACGCCCGTCGGACAGCCCCCGCATTCGATTTTTTGGGGGGGGGGTAAAACTTTTGTCATGACTTTCGTATAGCATACATTATACGAAGTTATACGAATATATATATATATATATATATATTTTATTCTTTTATACAAAAATGTACCCCGAGTCCAACTTTAGACAAAAATACATGCCTGTCGAGCGATGAAACCGCGACCAGGAACCTTTCGCTAATTGAAGGCACGACAGGGCGAGCCGGGGAGGGAAGGGTGTGGCCAGCCACCAGTCGATCATCGAATGCACGACTGGTTCTTGGTCGTGCGTTGGAAGCACGATAGGTCTCGGTCGTGCGTAGGAAGCACGACAGAATGTTTTTTTGCATATTCCTGCCTATAGGGGTTAGGGTTGCCGGATATATAGAAGTTGTTCTCGTTTAGGGTTTAGGGTTAGCTCTGCGGGAGATTGGACATATGTAATAGAATATTAGATTCCATATTTATTTGAATGCACAATTTATTGCAAAAATTATTGACATAGGCTAGATCCTGTTTAATTCATATGGATGTACCATTAATCCTAATTAGAAAATATTTACTTTAAACTATTACCGATTAATTCAACGTTCCAACTAAACCGTAAATAACTAAATATTTAATCTATAATCGTCACACTTAATCAAAGAAATGCTAAGCAAAAATACTAACATTATGGCTAACATATATGGCTACGTGGTTTACGAAGAACGGTGTTCAAACATACACTCCGTTCAAATCTGTTCTTAAACATACAAAATCACTGCCGTCCTCGCACATGCCTCGTACCATGTCTTCGTTGAGTTGATCGGTATTAGCTCCCCGTAGAACCCTTGCGGGGCACGACTTACTACTGCTTGAATAACTAGTCGAAACCTCTCTGCCTCCAAATTGAACACCTTCAACAGCCATCCATAAATCCCACCATAAGACCTTTTCGACGCTCTTTTAATGCCATGTTATACATGAGGAAAGTTTGATAAATCTGCTCCAGCAGGACCAAGCATAATCTCGCCAACCCCATAATATATCTGAAAATATATTGTCTCTACCATCTCACCTACATTGACAACAAGACACATATTTCTCTTAGTTCAACGAATGACCACAAGTAATACATTTACAAATATTTCCGTCATTTTTTAAACCATTCCATTAATTATTTTTATGTTAACTTAAAATTTCCTTCTACTACAACAAATCGACAAAACAATCGTTCCAACGAAACCCTAAATAGCCAAATATTCAATCTACAATCATCACTCCTACTAGTTCCAAAATAATGCTAATCCATATGGCTACCATTATGCCTAACCTATTTGGCACCGGTCGTTTTGCACGGACGGTGTTCAAACATGCGCTCCGTTCAAATATTTTCTTCCACATTCAGTACTTACAAACATATATGGCTAGCCTATCAGGTTTTCAATGTTTCATTTATTCAAAGTTTAACAAAATTTCATATAGAATCAAATTTAGCCGGTCAAAAGTTCACAAACTCTTACCAATATACTCTTCAATCAATATATATCACTAAAACTAACTAATACCTACTAATTTTAATAAGAATTAGGAAGAGAGATTACCTGAAAATCTCCTGCGGAGTCGCCTCCCGTCGCCTCTCTCGGTTCTGCGTGAGTGAGAGTGAGAGTGAGAAAGAGTGATGAGTTGGGACCCGTGGGCAATAATGGAGACCCATCGCACTTTCAGAGCGCGAGAGGCCTGTCGGACTCTGAACGCGCGACTGGCTCCTGGCCTGTCGTGCTTTGGTTGCGTGACCGCTTCTGTCGCGGATTGGACTCTCGACAGATAGCTTTTCCTGTACGCTGCCCCACCCGAGAGAATCCGATGACCGATCGGACTTCCAAATCACGATAGCTCGCGCTCGCTGTTTCAAATTTCGACCGGGCGGGGTGCGGCGCCCTGGGCACCGGCAGGTGGGTCCACTCGCGTTTTTCGGGCTCGATAGCGTCCAGTCGCTCCTTCGTAGCTCGACCGGGGTCTATTTTTGTCTAAACGTGATCACGGGATACATTTTTGCATAAAAGAATAAAAAAATATTAAAAAAAATTTCACTGATCGTCGACTGGTTCTGTGTCCGGGTCTGTGCACAGTGCAGCCCCCTAGCTCCCAACCTCGAGTCGGGCGTGCGCCGGCAGTTTGGGCCTCAATATAAAATAAAATCCCTCAAAATTGAAGCCTGGGCTTCAATGTAAAGCAATCCCTCAAAAGCTGCAGAATGGAATTCCATGTTAAAAATTCTGCAATTCCATGTTAAAAAAATGAAAAAAATATTTGACGAGAGTGGGATTTGAACCCACGCCCTTTCGGACCAGAACCTTAATCTGGCGCCTTAGACCAACTCGGCCATCTCGTCGGTGCGAACATGACGGGAAGAAGAAATATTATAATTAAAAATACTAGTGCATTAATCGTAGCGACATGCCGGCATGGTACGGGACACCATGATTTACTGGCCTACTGGTACTTGGACACGGTAATGAAGAACGATGCTTATGCCACTTATACGCTCCAGTGTTACAGGACAAAAGCACTTTCCGTAACTCCGTCCATGCAGATACTGGTACCAGTGTGCCACTGTAGTTATATAGCCTTACCACTTAAAGCATGCTCGATGTAGTAGTAATTATAACAGCTAGCGCAACACCTCCGGTAAGCCGTGAAGGCCTGAACCATAGCGACCAAGCAGTTTTCTCCTCGCTTGATCTTTGCTAGATCTCCTTGCTTGCTTCCGCAGGACGCATGGACACCCTGCTTGCCAAATTAGCCTGTTCATTTGATTCGTAATTCAGATGGCACGTCCTCTTCCATAATTCCATTCACAGTCCTCTCGTCGATCGCGCTGTTCGTTCGACAGGACGGCAGACCGGATGCGTTTTGGAACTGTATTTTAGCACCGGTGTAGAGATCGCTAAATTTTTTTTTTTTGTGAAACTGCTGAAGCAATCTAGTGTCTTACCTGATTTTAATATGTTTCGTCTCCTTACAATAAGCTTGGAAGGTAGTCAGAATCTCAAGAGCGGACTTAATATGAGCGATGCGCTCATATTCATTGACTGAAACACTGAACAAACAAGTTTGGAGCTTTCAACTCTACATTGACTTAGCCACCACAAAAGAATATTTCACTTTCAACACAATAGCCATGTGCCATAATATATGACTTCATCATCGTCTTTTGGAAAAAAAAAATTCGGCTTCGAAAAATACGAGTGGCTTGGTGGAATACTTTTCATCCGTCATAACTCAAAGATGAACAAGAAAATGCTCAAAGATCAGTAAAGATCGAAACAAGAACACAACCTTACTTTGATACCAGCTGTAGAGCCTATTTGTTTTTACAGAAGGGGTGAATAGAGGCCAAATTTTCTCGCGAAGGAGATAGTATGATGCTCTTCATCCAACGCACCTCAAGATAGCATGAATACCAAAAGAAATCATTGCAAGAAATTTCTCAAACACTTCGTGTGCACTTTGCAACCCTCATGAGCATATCATGAAAACACTTGATGAGTGTGAAAGGAAATCAAGTTATGGTCATGCTCATGATTGTGTGAGTGGTCAAAACGATCCTAAGACGGTATCCCAAGGTTGACTCCAAAAATCACAAAAATAAAACATTATGTGAGCATTTCACCAAACTCTTGGTGAACATCAAGTGATAGACTCAATCTATAGCCATGCTCATGGATCGAAGATGATGAAGATATGATCCATATAATGAGATGTTTGGTTGCTAGTTGAGCTCATCTTGGCTCGTACATCTGGTTGCCTGGCTGAGCTCGTGTATGTGACTCTGTTTGGTTGGCATGCATCAACTTAGCCTGGTGTAAGAATTTGTTTGGTTGTCTGCATTTGGGATGAACTCAGACAATGACATTTCGTCGAACAAATTGCGGGCATCGCATGAAGGCCAGGCTAGCCATGCCATGGCACGTTGGACGCACCATCATGAGCTCCGCCTTCCATCGCCGCACCACGTCCATGCCCTGGGGTGACGGGGCCTCAAATTTGCTTACCTTTGAAACCCGTCCAATGGAACAGCACTAGTCCCTGGTCCAGAATACTAGTGCACACATCACTTAGCTAGATCATCACATACAATAACATACGAGCTTTATTACATCACATGGCAGTTCCAAAGGCGGATACCAAATTTACAACCTTAAATTTACAGCAGTTTATATTACATCAAAAGGATGTTCTTACGGCGGAAGCTACTCCACGATACTAGTGATAATCCTATACTAAGCATGCAACTTCCGAACCGTAGGAGAGCTTAAGTTTGGCCTGGATCATCGAAGGCAGGATCGCCTTCTTTGTGGCAAGCGTAATCACCATCGTCAGGGTCTTTATAATCTAAAAGAGTGAGTGGGTGCAAAGGTAAGTGCGCAATAAAACCGTACTTGCAAGTTAACACCGTCCTTAATGCATAATAGTAATTAAGGGCTCTTTAGTGGAGTTTATGGTTATTTTGTTTGCAGAAATGCCAGTTTTTGAACTAACATAGATAAAATCTTATACGTAGCCATTTTTGAAAGGACATCTCCAAAAAGATGTCAAGGAAAGATTATATCAAAATTCACAAGTTCATAACCATGCCACACAGGCAACATACTTACGCCACATAGGCACCCTCTATATATTTGTTCCCGTCCCATCTTCTTTCACCACACCATCATTTCGGGTCGGCATACCCCATTACGGACCACTATCTTCCCCAAGTTCTAGTGAACTAGTGATCTAACCCAACTCAATGATTGCCGTTTCATGGATGGCATTGGTCACTGGCGTTCACCCCGGTAGACAGTCAGATCTCTTCGCAAGAGACGGCCCAAACTCCTTCCACTCACGGGGCCTAATGCGTCACACAGAGACCAATCCTGCGCATCCGCGCGATGGCCACGCGTTGTGATGTAAGGGACCACTGCAAGCACACAGTACAATGGTCGGCGGTTTCCCGCTGTGCTCACGGATGAACACCCTTCCAGACGAGCCCAAACTCCATCTGGGTTCAACCTTCCTTACGCATACCTCTTACATAGGTATATCATGCATATTTCCTGGGTCCACCCTGCCCATCTCCCTTCTCTTCCATCATTCCCATCCCCGTTTTCCCGTTTCCACTTTCCACAGACGTTAAACCACACAACAACACTTCAAATCATACAACACGAAACTCATCATGATCAAGGTGTATAATGTATCATGTCCACCGGTAAGTTTTGGCTCACCAGTGCGGGATTGGATACTCGATTAAATCAATAGACCTAACCTTGTCTAAGCAGTTTTTACCCAAGACTAAGAAGTCTAATTGTTTTGTATTTTATTTGGATAGTCAAACAATCATGATATCAAGGAATCATGTAAGTGGGTTGCATATTTATCAAGGACAAGGCATGATAAATCATGATTAAACAAATAGACATCTTTCCAAACATAGCAAGCATGCATTTTATATATTTAAAACAAGTTATCTTTGAAGAACTGGGTAAAAGTATGAGCTCTAGTGTTAACTCGCCTTGAGTATCCGAAGATTGAATATGACCATATATCCTCTGGATATTCACCCTCTGGAACCGGGTCCTCTATTAAGAGCAGAAATACTGAGTAAGCAGATATTCTAAATGACAAGCTAACGTTTATGCAAGGCTGGATGTTGAACGTAGATGAAGATGCCAAGCTCGAGGTTTGAGCAACTAAGGGTTAAATTACCAAAATACCCCTAGGTGAATTTATTTGGAGATGGTAATAAATGTTTATATTTAATTATTCTTTAATATAGTAAGAGCCACTTCTATAGACCAAATCCTAAGTTCATAATTTTCTCAGGGAGTGGAGTGTTTCTAATATTTTCTAGAATTTTCTGGGGTGATCTGCTATTTTAAATAAATGATAAGGCATTTATGGTATTTGTTATTTAATTAATTGGCTGAAAACCTAATTGGAACAGTACTGGGCCGAGCCCAGCACTGTGCGTGACGCACGCGGGCAGCACGACCAAGCGACGGGCGCAACGCGCCAGCCGAGCCGGCCCAGTTGGCCATCGGCCCAGCCACGGGCGCAGGCCCGCCCGAAGCGGTGACGCCGAAAGCGCACACCCACGGGGCGTCTTCGTTTAATCCGACGGGTGGGACCATGGGCCCACTTGCCAGCGAAACAGAGCTGGGAGAGGCGCAGAGAGACAGAGAGAGCAGAGACTGACGCGCGGGTCCCAACTGACAGCGACCAGTTCATCAGCTGCGCAGAGGACTGACGGCGTCACGATGATGCCACCATGACGTCATCGTCTTCTTCCTTCCGCCGGCGCGCGACCCGAACAGAAATCGTCGGCTCGTCGGCGCTACAAGGCACCTCACCGGTTGTAGATGCTACCTACGGCTTCATCAGGTCTGTGCGCACCTATTGATATCCCTAAGACGACCTAGGTCAACTGGACACGACGGCGACGTTGCCGGCGGCGGCGGAGCGGTTCGGCCAAACAAGACGACGGCGATAGCAAAATCTTCTGGCCAAATTAAATGGCGCATAGGCACCGGGAGGGCATAAACATGCTTACCGTGGCATTGGAAAGGAAGGAGCGGCACCGGAGTGGCTTGGCGACGAACGACCCTGAACCGACCTTGAGCAGGGCAACCACGGCAAGAGAAGCTCCGGCGATGCTATGGTCAAATTGACCGAGGGGAAAAGCTCGTAAGGCAACGGAAAAGCTACGGCTGGAAGGAATCGGAAAATAACACACTGAGGTCAACGAAATCCGAAGAGGCCCGAAAGGCTCGGCCAACACCGTCGAGCAATTCCGGCCGGAATAGTGGCTCCGGCGGCTCGAGCGTCGGGCAGCGAGCTCAGGGAGACTTTGCGAACACGATTGGGTGGATAGAGAAGGCTCGGGTGCGGCTTAACCGAAGGAAACCGAGAGTTGCAGGAGGCTCGGGCTTTTTATACTGGCTGGGGGCGGTGGAAGCTGGTCCCGGCGAGGCCATCTCGACGAGGCGAAGCGGCGGGGTGTCTACGTGTCGGAATCAGCTTGCTCCAACGTTGATCGGTTCCATGCAGGGGACACCAGGGCAAGGGCGCGAGGGTGGTAAGCGGCGCCGGCGTCGGCATGGGAGAGGGAGAGAGAAACAGAGCAGAGAGGTGAGCTGGGTCGAGATTCGGCCCAAAATCAGCCCACTAGAAGCCTAGCCCGAGAATTCCATTTACATTTGGATTTTTCAGCTATTTTCCTTAGAATTTTTGAATTCCAGTGAATTTGATAATTTGAGTTTGAATTTTCTTTTCTAGTTTAAATGAATTTCAAACCTGGCCTAATTTTCGGGTGTTACACTGGGCGCGCTGGGAGGCCACGGAGGCGCCTCGGCCAAGCCACGCCCGTGCCAGTAGTCCCACAGCCTTGCCATGACCGCGCCACGCCCGCGCTCTGGGCGCGCTGGAGTTCCACGGCGGCGCCTCGACCAAGCCACGCCCGCGTCGGGAGTCCCACGGCGGCGCCCTAGCCGCGCCGCGCCGCGCCACGCCCGCGTCCTGCGTGGCTTCCAGCCTCCCGCCGCGCCGCTACCTCCAGCTTCTTGCCTCGCCGCGATCTCGGGCTTCCCGCCGCCGCCTCCGCCCACCTATCAGCACAATCGAGCTTCGCGCGCGCACGTCGCGAGCTCCTGGATCCGACGACCGTGAGCTCCCGATGTCTCTCGCCGCGCCAAAAAGTCTCCAGTGCCCGGCGAGATCGACAGGCGGTACGGGTTTTTTGCACCAGCTTGGGGTCTTGCTCGTTGGCTCGACTAGGCATCCATGCAAACACCGGTCACATGCATGTGTTGGGCCTGGCAAGCTCCGGAGCAGGCAACCAAACAGCCCATAACTCAAACATCTGAGCTGCTGAGACCTGAGCGAGAATACTATAGCCTGCATGCAACCACCTAGCTTTGTTCAAGTACATGGAACTTTTCACCTGATATTCATGAGCAGTGAGGTAAGCTTTTTTATGCTGTGCTATGACCACCACGTTACAGCTCTCTGCTGCTCCATAATTAATCAACTAATTAATGGCACGCGGTAATTAGCTACTCCATTTAGCCCTAGATCAGATGTGACGCTCTTAATTTCCACTGTATGATGCATTTTGTTTCGTGGCAGCTTTTTCCCTTGGGCACCATTGCACCAACAAGGTACCGTAGCCTGCGCCGGCTGCCGCTCATTAATTAAATCATGTTTTACGGAAAAACAAATTAATGAAAAATAATAATCAAAGCGTTTTAATTCTTTAAACATAGATAATCAAAGAAGGTAAACATATAAGTAGATGCTCCTCTATTTCTAGCTAGTAGCTACGTAAAGTTTTTGTCTCCAATCTTCTAATATCTGAAGTGTTTGCTTTCTACGTTTTTGATTTGTTTATTTGTAGCTATATTACGCACAATTCTATTGAATTCAACAAAAAAAAAAATCTACACAAATACTATAATTGATGGTGTATATATACACAGGCTCGATCGATGCATGACTGTTTTTCGCAGCATATGGTACGTACGAGTACGACGCTACTCCAGCTCGTACGTACGCATGCGTACTAGCGAACTAGCACGTGCTATAGTGAATCAAAGCCATTACGTACGTACGTAGCTACCAACTGTGTTGCGTATGAATTCGATCGACTGGACTGAGCTATAGGGCCCGTGTCCGGCTACGTGCAAGACAACGATCCATGTAAATTTAAGTACAAGCGCGCAAGTAGCTGGCGCCTTGGCTAGTCAAGTTAATTAGTGGCGCCAACCAGATCCAGATTCGTCTACTGGTAATGGCAAATTGGCAATGTACGTACGTATACGTACGTACGTACTACTACTACTACTCGTCATGGGTTAATCATGCCCGAGACATATCCAATCACCAATGACTGGATATTTAAGGGAATCCCAAACTATTTTGGACATGGATGAATACATACCATTTTGATGATACCTGCGTTCATTCTGTTAGCCAGGATACTAATCACCATGCCATGATTCAAGAGACACGATGTTTTGTTATACAGTTAATTTCCAACAACACAACTACATTAGACCACTTAAGTCGTGGCCACATGCAAGCTGTTGACCTGTATGTCCTTGTGCTATATTATTGTCATCGTTACAGCTTACACCGTGTGTTCTTGCGGTATATTATTGTTGTTGTTACAGGTTACACTGCAATGCCCCTTTTATATGTAGGTGGGTAGGATATAGACCCCCTTTATATATGAGTGGGTAGGATATAAAGTACAACTACAACTCTATCTTCCTCTGTCAATTATAATGAGTCCATGTCCTCCTCCCAGTCACCTCCTCACTCGTCTCTCCCTTGCCACCATCTCTATTCCTCTCTGCATGGTGATCTCCCCGGCGAGGAGAGAGAGCGGACCCCTGCTTCTCCACCACCCCTTTCCCTCCCTCTCTCTATTCTCCTTTAATCTAATCTCCTTTAATCCCCATGCACAATCTCTAATATCCAGATCGGGTAGTCATGACTCTGGTGTCCTTTCCAACGATGGAAGGAGGAGGACGATTGATCGATTGGGAGCTCCATAATTTGAAAGCCTCCACTTGGTTGGTTCTGCTCTTCCATTGGACATGTTTCGTCCATAGTGGGTGTGCCGCATCTCTGCATCTAAAATTATGGCAGAGCCATAAATCTTTGGTGGGTGTCCTTTGTAGGTGTGTCGTCATCCGAGCTAAAGTCACCAGACCTGAAGTGGGTGCAGTCGACAGTGATCTATATATGACCTATTGTGGTGAGTCCTCCAATGACAATGAGTGACAGAATGTTGTGTTGAAATTAATGTCAATCCCAAGAGAAACCTCATTTTTAAACTTTTTTAGGAGGGTTCAACGACGGCGTTTATGGGTATCATTACCTTGCTATAGGCGTCATTGAGGGACATGGGTCTCCTATTTTATTCCTCTTGGTTCATTGATTTAATGGACTGATTTACAATGAATATTGAGTTATTACACTTGATTTCGACTGGTCGGCATTGCTATTCATGACTAGATGTTTCGACCATTATCATCTTTCTTTCTAAATCATGTTGAACTCTGTGAGAAGATTTTAGAAGTGACTGCTCTTATGAAATCACAGAGGAATCTTATGTAGATCGATGATCATCTTCTATGTAAGGATCAATGCTCATAGTTACAACTGTCAATATGTTTAGATCGTCTCATTGTTACGAGGCATAAGCTTGTTACAACCTCCAGATGAATACACCGATCTGGAAGGGAGCCTCACAAATCAAATCATAATAATAAATCATAGCCCAGGGGCAACCGGGCAAATGCCGATTCCAAGGAGATGGAGGAGTGGACGACTCGCCAAAGCTTAGCTCGAGTTGAGGGCTTGAGGCCTTGAGGAGTCGAGGGCTTCCGGTCAGTCAGCAACTCAGCGTCTGACCGAATCACCAACGGCAACGGCGCCGTCGGCACGACACCCCGCCAGTCCCCGCCTCCCTCAGCTCCCTGGTCATCGGCTCGCCGGTCGCCGGAGCCCGAATGCAGAAGGGCTAGCTGCAGCGGCGTGGGACATGTCGGTCTGGGAGGGGGGCCTCGGCGAGACAGCGACGGGCCGACGCCGCCGTCGCCGCTCCGCCGGTCCCAGTCGCCACGTGCGTCGAGTGAAGGCGTGAAGCTGGAGGGAAGTAGGAAACCGTGTGGCTGCTAGGGTTTGTTCAACCGTGCGGTTAGTCTAGTGCTGTGGTATGGGCCTGCGATACGCACCGTGGGCCGAGGATGTGACCGACTGCGCCGACGCTGTGAGCCGTGAAATGAATCGGTGTTCTTGGTTTTTTTTTCAGATTTTGCCCCGTTTGATCTAGCATAGTATAAACCAAAATACCAAACACTCCAAATTCCGTGAACCGAACTGAACATAAAAAACGGCCAAACCGCATCGACCGGCTTGGTTTCGGTTTTTTCGATTCGATGCTATTGTGTGCAGCCCTAAGTATGATTAAGATGTTTCCCTGTCGTGGAAGGAGCTCTCAATCTTCATCTTGGCTAGTTGGCTGTGACCAATCCATTCTTCCGCTCCTTTTAGTGATGAAGACCTATGATGGCGTGCTCTACAACAGCGATGAGAGTTGTCATTTATTACTTCTTTGTTCATTCGTTGATTTGATGAGAACTTTAGCGGTGGATTTTTGGATATCACACTCGTGGTGTTGACAGGTTTGACCATCTCCAACGGTTTCTCTTTGGTTCCATTTTTCATTCATGAAGAGATTATGTTCCCTTAAGATACTTCAACAGATTCTCTTTGTGGTTCTCTTCAGAAGAAATTTCTTCGCGCATTCCCTTCAGAATAAAATTCTCTTATGTTCTCTTCACAAATTTCTTCGATCAGATGCTGTTGGAGATGGTGGGCAATAAAAAGAATATTGTGGGAAAGATAATGGACAAGGGAATGAAATGAAGATAAAACGGTTGGAGACGGTGGATTCTCATCATACCGATCAATTTGACCATTTGTCTCTTCCTCTCTCTCCATTTGGGTGCGTGGGAGGCCTTAGTGATTTGGGGCTTTGAAGTGTTCCTATATATGAATCTGTACATGATTGTCATAAAGGTTGGTACCTGTTTTCAATGTGGAGGACGCTCGAAACTATAACCATCAAGATACTAGGAAATTCTAATTGAATAGACTTCTGAGTCGGGAATCAGTTTATTTTTTATTTTGTTGGCTTGTCATAGAGTGACAAATGATTGTCGTTTAGATTTTGGTTTATAGCCTTTTGATTGTAATAAGTGCTATGCTTTTAGTATTGTTTTGGTTGTGAGCATTCTTAGTTGACGCAGAGGTCGAAAGTTGTTTTTTCATTATCTAAAAAAGTCATTGATAGTTAAAAAATGGCATGGACTTAGGGACGGACGTCTGTTGCGCGCGCGCGATCAAACGCTGCGCCGGCCCAGTTCAATGCACAAACGACGCGTCCAAAGAGCTAAAACAACTCTGCGCCCCCACCGGAACACTCTCTCCAACCATTGTTTCGAAGTCTGTCGCAGCACCCCCTGTTTGAATACAATGACATCAGCGATGACGTAAGGGAAAAGATTTCTTTCAGTTTTCTCTTTCGACGGTCATAGATTTTGACTGGTTGCTCCAATGCACGAACCGTTTACACCGCTGCGTTCCTCGTATTTTTACGAACAAAACAAGACCAATGTTTCTATAAAAAAGTTACTGAAACAATTTGTTATCCTAGTGGAACAATTAGTTTAGCCTGTTGAAACAATATGACTAGTCTGCTCAATACAATTACTTTTGACTAGTGGACGTATAACCAAGTGAAACAGTTGGTTTAACCTATTGGAACAATATATATAGCATGCTAAAACAATTGATTTAGCCTATTGGAACAATATATATAGCCTGCTGAAACAACTAGTTTAGCCTATTGAAACAATTGTCTAGCCTGATAAAATAATTTGTACAGCCTGTTGGAACAATATGTTTGGCATGTTGAAACAATTAGTTTAGTCTGTTGGAACAATCTATCTAGTCTGTTGAAACAATTGGTTTAGCCTATTGGAATAATATTTTTTGCCTGTTGAAACAATTACTTTAGCTTACTGGAACGATATGTCTAACCAAGTGCAACAATTAGTTTTTTCTATTGGAACAATATGTCTAGCCTGCCAAAACAATTAGTTTAGCCTATTGAAAACAATCTGTATAGACTGTTGAAACAATTTGGCTCATGAAAAAATAAAAGAATAAAAAGTATTTAAAATAAGTTAATTAGGATTTTAGATAAATTATGAAATTTGTTCTATGCATTTTGGACTCCAGATAAAATAGAGACAAAAATAAGAAAAATTAAATACAAAAAAAAATGAAACGCACGTGTCGGAGATAAAAATACGGCCCATTGCCATGGCCCACTCTCTGACGGCGGTTTGCTCCGCACTATATAAACAGGGCCCCTACGGCGTTTTAGAGGACCCCCTGGCCAGAAGCTGGTGACTTAGCACCTGATCATCGTATTGTTGCATACTACACCCTGTACACACATAATCTCGCCGAGATCTGTTCGTCTCGTCGAGGATCCTCTTGTAATCATCTCTGATATATAAGAAAGGCTGGACGTAGGGCTATTATCTCTCCCGAGAGGCCTGAACCAGGATAAAAACCCTGTCTCCCCGTTTGCTGTTGTTCGTCTTGTTCGGCGTGTCTCCTATGTCCATCTTAAAGAACCTTGATCGACTTGAGGTCATATCTCAACCGTCGACAGCACGTTTTTTTGCTAGCAGACAGCAGTGAAGTGCATCGCGTTGGTTGCTGGGCCACGTTGCCGGGCCGTGCAGCGTCCGACGGCATCAGACGTCCACACTGAAGCATTACCGTTAAAAAATGTTAGACGTGTGAGAATTAGTAATGAACCATAAGATGCCAGAAAAAAAAAATGGTAGGTGATCTTGTTCTGGACGCTGACAAGAAAGGTTTCGCTAAACCTTATGTATGTATGTATGTATGTACAAGTGAAGTACTGCATATATTATCTGTCTATACTAGCACTAACATTGTATCAGCATGTTCTATCAAAAAAAAAAATTTATCAGCATGAGAATCGGTACAGTGTAACGTACAGTGACATCTTGCAGTATTTGACATCTTGCAACCTAACATCGGAAGCATCAGGTTAGGCTTTTCTGGGGTCCCTCTGATTAGTCGTCGATCGTCACACCAAGATTGGCTCGTGGAGCAATCTGAGAAAGATTTGAGAGCGTCTCTACGATTAAACCATTCCATTTTGGCTCGCGTATGGTCAACCCAAATCCAGTGCACCTTCAGAATTGGGGAAGCATTCCGTCCACACAAAATAGTTAAAAGGAGGGAGCTCACCACTCCCATACACAGGCATGCGACAGCTTTAACTCCTATATTGTTTAACTTTCTTCTGGAAAAGAAATGACAATGTCAAATTGTAAAGGATTAACTCGGTCCCATTGGCCTCATGCGCATGGAAGCCTTGAAGATTTGCCGAGCTGGTTCTGCATTCGATCTGGCCGGTTTTTGTAATCTATTTTCATGGCATTTACTGATGGGACGTTTAATTTTGATTTTTCCACAGTGAATTCCGTGGATCTTCGGTTTGCTAATCCCCAAGGAAACCTCTGCAAGGTGGAAATGACCTAAAGATCCTTTCTTTTTTCTTACCCAGTATTTAAGTGGCAACTTTCTCACCTCCTCCTCCTCCTCCCCCACTTGTTGCTTCTTGTTAGTCTCCCATGGTGGAGGAAGGAGGGATGCTTGTCACCTACTCCTTTAAGTTCCCCACCCCATCCTCCCTCACACTTCTTCTACCTCTTTCCCATAAAAATTATTAGGTATCCTCCAAACCAAAAGCCACCTAGCAAGCAAAGGAAGAAAGCAGGGGAGGGGGAGGGTGGCAAAAGAAACAAGCAAAGCAACTGCAGCTAGAGCTGGAGCTGGAGCTGCCGCAGCAGAGTAGCTAGCTCACTGCCTCACTCAGTCCTCAGGCATTCCAGCATCTTGACTGGGTTGGTTGCTTCGTTTCTGATCTTGTGTAAGAATTCTTGCTTGCTTGCTTGATTCGTGATGGATAGGCACACTTGCAAACTGTGTTTCCGGCGATTCCATAATGGCCGTGCCCTGGGCGGTCACATGCGCTCCCATGTCATGGCCGCCGCCGCTGCCGCCGCTGCCGCTGCTGCTTACTCGCCGCCGCGGCCACAGCTGTCGCCGCCTCTGTCCTTTGCGTCCACCTCGTCGACTGAGATGGATGATCAGGTAGCGCAGCAGAAGCCACTGTCGTATGTATTGCGTGAGAACCCCAAGAAAAGCTACAAGGCGGTGGGCGCCCTTCAATTCTCCGGCGTGTGCGGCGGCGAGGCGGCCGCCGGCGAGTCATCGATCGTGCAGGACGGGGAGAGCGACACGGAGTCCCCGCCCTGTGGCGCGAGGTTCGCCGTGAGCAGGCGGCGGTCGAAGCGGGCGCGCCGGGCCGCGCCGCCGCCGCCGCCGGATCCGGAGCCGGTGAGCAGCGTCTCCGACTCGACAACGGAGGAGGATGTGGCCATGTCTCTGGTGATGCTGTCCCGGGACTCGTGGGCGCGGTCCAGATCCGAGCACGAGACCCACGGCGCGAGGGCGAGCTCGGAAGCCGAGCAGAACAACGACAGCGTCAAAGCGTTCGACGAGGACGAGGACGACGACCGCGACGTGGCCAGCGATGACTACGAGGATTACTACGGCGAGGCTCACCGGAGCAGCAGGCACCAGTGCGGGGCATGCAAGAAGGTGTTCCGGTCGTACCAGGCGCTCGGCGGCCACCGCGCTAGCGTCAAGAAAGGCAAGGGCGGCTGCGTGCCACCGCCGCCACCACGCCCGGCGCCGGCCAAGGCCGACGGCGCCGGCGCCCCGGCCGTCCACGAGTGCCCGTTCTGCTTCCGCGTGTTCGACTCCGGCCAGGCCCTGGGCGGCCACAAGCGCGCGCACATGTTGTCCGCCGGCGCGCTCGCTGCGCCGGCGCCCTCGCCGTCCCCGGCGAAATGCGGCGACAGCTTCGGGTCGTTCGATCTCAACGTGCCGGCCACATTGGACGACGACTTCGAGCTCTCCGCCGTGTACGACGCCGAGGTCGGTAGCACCACCGGACAATAAGATCAGTTGGACAGCTGATGCTGTCGCTGATCCCGATCGGCATACACCACCATCACCAGATGTACTTACACAAGCTCAAGAACCGGCAGGTCAGCAGCTGCATGCATTCCGGATTCGAGGTAAGTGCTCTGCATCACTCCATGCAAAGAACCCCAGCCCCAGTGCCGGATTGACAACACTCCAGCAAAAAGATCTTTTGCTTAATTTTGCAACTACTATTATTACGATTGTTAGAACCAAATCAGATGGACAGCATAATTCCTTTTTCATATTTTTGTCTCCTGTATCAAAACCAGATCGATGTTTCACTCCATCTGCACATGGAGTTTACTCTGCATTTACTCGTTTCAGTGAACCTCACAGTACCACCAGTAACAGCTAGCTTACTTACCCTGGTGAAACCGCTATTGCTTATGCCATTGAAGATCGGTCACAAAACCCCAAAGCGTTTTAGCCTAATTTTCGCTGCTCGTTTCTCTCCTTTCTTGGCCGGCCTTCCAGCTGTTGGTCACACTGTCCTCTGCCTAATACCAGGACATGTACACGCATCCATCGCACGACGCATATCGTCTCGTTGAGTGGTGATCGTGAAGTCATGGACCGTGTGCACTTCACTTTTTATTATGCTTAATTGCGCCTTGGCTGACAGTGGCTGGGAGCAGAAGCATCAGCAGCCAGTAGCTCTCCAGCTGCTACAGAAGGCCCACCGAGGCAGAGAGAGAGCCAGATTAGCTGAGCTTGGCAGCTCGCTTTGCTTGGCTCCTTTGCTTTGCTTCCATTTGCTGATGCAGCTGGTTCTGCTGGCTTCCCAGCAAAAAGACTCCTGCTCTGCTGCTGCTCTGCTAGTAGTGCTTGTATTTGGGGTGTGGCCCACACAGCACGGGCTTCTCGTCGTGGCCGCGTGAGTCACTGCACGTGGGCCCGGTACCGTGCTAACTGCTCGCCGTCGCTTCCTGTTCCAGTGACTCTCCTGCCTAGCGACTCGGTTTGCTCCTCCTCCACTGTTGTTTTACCTGCCGAATTGGGCACTTGTACGAGGTAGTAAAACGTAGTGGTAGAACTGTAGTAGTAGTGTGTCAGATGGTGATTTGGGTTGGCCCCACCTGTCAGTGCGAGTCCTCCACCATGGGCGGATCTCCGTCTTCTGGTCCAGTGGGGCCATCACTTGTCTCGGTGCGGCCGGCCGTGGAGGCCCGGGGCCACCGAGCTCTGGGCCCACCGGGCATCCTCTTAGACAAGCCGACGGCCGAGATCGATCGCTCGCTTGGGACGTACGGCGCCGCGTGCATGTCGGATGGTCAATGCCTTGGCCCGTAATAAATCCGTGTCCAGCGCGTGCATGCTGCTGCGACTGCGAGTGGCCCCGCGCCGAATCGAAGCGGGAGCTCGACTGCGGTGGAGGATGCAGTTCCTGCCGTGCTGTGCTGCTGCTGGCGGTGGCCGGTGGGTGGGTCGTCGCGTGCACACCATGCTACCTAGTGCATCCCTGCATGCTAGCATCGCAAAGCTTCATAACAATTGCCCCCAAGTGGAGCTAGCTAGTGGCAATGGGGGATTGGGGGGGCAATCATTAATCAAGGATCTCTCTAATTAACTATAGTTTGACAATTGACATGCATCTTTGCAACATGTTCAAAATAGCTTATGTTCGTTTGGTTAGAAAATAAAATTTAGTTCTTATACTTATTTGGTTAGAAAATAGATTTAGTTTTCCAATCCAATTTTTTCTAAATTATGGAACTACTTCTAAAAGTTGTCCTAAAAATAACATATACGAAGCAGACCGGCTTCAAGAAGCATATTTTAAAAACTCCTAATGTTCGGCGTAACATCCAACTAACTTCAACTCGACCAGTTTATTCATTCGACCCACACACTTCAAACATATTGTAATGTTTGACGATAGAGTATATATGCTCCTCGTTTGACCTCAAGAAAATATATTTTAGTGTTTTCCCCTTTGCAGTAAGTTCCCCATCCATCTGTCTATCGTTTTTTTTTTAAAAAGTTCACTAGCTCATTCATGAAGCATCTCCCAACCTATATCCAGACCATTGATGAACAAAAAAATTACAACAAAGTCTCTAGAAGACATGAAAGCAACATTGATAAAGATGATCCACCATTTCACTAGGCCAACGATAGAGAACGACCATTGCGGATGGCAGAGGTATCCTGAGCAACTCCTTCGACTATTTTAAAAAATGGATTGAAATACCCAACATAGCATAGACTTTGAAAGCATAAAAATCCACCATGAACTCCAACAACGAGTTGCAATCACGAAAGACCACCTAGCCAACCAGTGGCGGACCCAAAACAAGAATTTAGGTAGGTCAAGCGTAAAATACACTATGTCGACAAATGGTCAAGTACTCTAGTACTCCCTCCGTCCCAGTATAAGTGTACTTTAAGGTTGTTTTGAAAAAACTAAGGAGGAGTGTATGTAGTAGGGAATCTAGGCTACTTTATAGTGTGGGAGGGGAATAAAAGGGTATTTTATAGTGGTGAGAGAGGAATCTAGGGGTATTTATTGTGGTGGAAGAGGAATCTAGAGCTAGAAGGTCACTTGTTATGGGACAGGCTCAAAGGCTTAGAAGGACACTTATATTGGGACGGAGGAAGTATAGCATAATATATGTTCATAAAAAAATATCGAAACACATATTAAGTTTGAATAATAATGCAAGAAATCAATTAAGCAAATAGTAAAAACTAAGAAAGCAATAGTACCATATATAGAAATTGTCCATTAACAACACCAACTCCAATGTAGCTATATAAATCCAATCTACAACACAAAAAAAATATTGCTAATTAGTGAATCAACTATCAAGAATATAAATTTTAAACATTTAGATGTTTGAAATAGTATAGAAGAATTATGAAACAACACACTAAATCACTAAATGTCTAAAACTATAAATCTATATATTACTAAGTTTCTAAATAACAAAATGTCTAAATCACCGTGGCCGTGGGCACTACCGCACTGGGCAGTGGGCAACAGGGCACCGTCGGTCGGTCATGGGCAGGGCTTCTGGCCTCCAGGCTCTGGCTACTGTCGCCACTCGCTGGCCGTCGCTGGCCGGCCCAGCGCCCCGGCCCAGGCCCAGGCGCCCAGCCCTAGCTGTGGAGGCGAGGGCGGCGGGGCAATGCCGCGAGCCCACGACCACCGACGGGGCGAGGCGCCGAGGCCGACGGGGCGTGGATTGTGGAGCGGTGGAGGCGGCCGGCGCCTTGCTGGGCTGGGCTAGTGTGTCCTGTGTTCGTGAGGTGGGCCAGCAGGAGGTGGCTTTATTGACTTGGGTCCTAGGTAGTTCTAATTTATATTGGATTTTTTTCTATACTCCTAGCTGATGGTAGGTAAGTGGGCCAAAAAAATTTACCTCGGGCCTAGGCCCAGGTTGCCCTATTGGTGGGTCCTCCCCTGTAGCCAACCACCCCGTTGTCGACACCAGAGTCTCTCTCTATTAAACACCACATACACCTCTTTCCCCTACTAACGATGCCCGTAGGGACGGGGATGGAGTGATTTTGTACACGATGTGGAACCTTTGGAATAAGCGCGATTCTAAGATCTTTCTACAATTTAAAGTTCTAGATGACTGATCGGGGCGATCCTTGAGGCAAGACAGTGCAGTGCAGCACTGGCATAACATATGACGCGGTCACCTACATCAAAGGGAAGTAGGGCTAGGCTCGGCGGCTGTCAATACAAACATGCAAATTAGCTAGCTGTTGGGGTGAAGCGAATCGTGTTACGGTGAAGCGAATCGAGTGCAGCGTGCAGCTGCCTGCATGCAGAGCGATCGATATACCACGTCCTTTTTTCTGACGAAACATTCTGCATGCACACTACTACCATCGAGCGGAGCAAAAGTATCCTGCGTTGCGTATGTACCACGTCCTGCGTTGCGGGAGATTAGATGTGCGTACAACCACATCATGATCCAATCCCATCCACGCCGCCACACCATTCTGCATCGACGAGCTATCATGTTCATCTGATGCGTTACACTTTGAAGAATTGAAGTACATAATTTCCTTTCTCTCAAAGAAGATACTCCCCCGTTCACTTTTATAAAACGAAATTTAATTTCATAGTTTTTTAAAGGCAAACTTCGACCATTCAATTTCTCTAATTCATGTGATCAAATGTCATAAAATAACATTGAATCAAAAGTAAATTTAAATATGAGCATATACAAATTTTACGTATTAGCTAGTAATGCATATAATTTGATCAATTATTGATCAAAGTTTAACTTTTTTTAAATAAAATAGGCCTTATAAAAATGCACAGAGGGAGTAATGCATAATTATAATAGTGGGAGCATTTAGTTCACAGTCAACTGAATTTTTCATTAGCGATCGGTCAATTCATGACCAAATGCATGACGCTGTTAATTATGACTAGTATAGAGGTCGGCGCTACTTCCGTAGTTATGTACTCCGTACTACTTAACAGCATTTGCTTGGGTAGCGGTTTTCTTTCATGCCACATTTAAATCACAAAAGAGAAACAAAACATTATAGGATAGAGAAATGCTTAGCTTTAAACCTCTACAAAATTAAAAAAGGAACTAGACAAAAGGTTTATTTTTTAGAAAAACGCATTATAACTATACTTATTAACGAGTACAATTTATTCTTACCGGTGTGCAAATTTAGATTGACTGAAATAAATATGATGATTTGAAACATAGAAAGAGAAAAGTATGTGATCACGTGTATTTAGCAAATCTAGTAATAAACATAAAAAACCAGCAAATAAAATAAATAATTGATAAGTGACAATTTCGATACTAAAATTGCACGTTGGTAAACAATGCAATTTTTGTGTCATTAGAGTGCAACTTTAAAGTAACTGGTAGTTCAAAAAAATTTCAGACGTATAAGAATTAACAAATTTTGATAATTATATACCTACAAATGTAAGAACCTTCTCGTAATCTCGTGTTATTCACAGAACAGAACTGTCATTGTGCAAGCTCAGAATGGGCATATAGATTAATGTGTCAGACATATGGAGAGGTGGAGGAGAGAAGAAGAGGAGAGAGATAGAGACTAGCTCTTAACCAAGAGACAATCTCTAGCGGATTACAAGGTGGACACACACTATTACATGTGGACCCAAATTAATTCTAGAGACAACACTATAGGTAGCACCATTAGAGACATTGTCTATATACTATCTCTTAGTGCCATGTCATTTTCTTATAACTAGCACCATTAGAGATGCTCTTAGCTTTAAATCTCTACATGCATGGGCATAGACTACATGTTCCCATGGATGTAGATTAACGAGCAAGGGTGGCCCGCGTGTTTACGCAGCTAGATTTGTTTCGGCATATAGAGCTTATCTCTAACTCATAATCTATCTCTAATATATCAAATCGGATTTTGAGTTTATCTGTAATATATTATATCAGCTAGTACTTAATTTGAATTTCTAATATTGTCTTTAAATCTAAGCCGCATAGATCTTTTATTTTTTTTCCTTGATTTATGTGAGAATTTCTTTAATTAATCTAGGCAGTTATAATTTGGTCCCACCGTTGATTGAATGGCTAAAATAATCATATTATATCATCTTTAGTATTTAATCCGAATTTCTAATAGTTTTCTTTTAGTCTAAGCCGTTATAATCCTGCCCCACAAAAATTAGTGGCATAGATCTTTGTTTCCTTGATTTATGTGAGAATTTCTTTGATTGATCTAGGCAGTTATAATTTGTTCCCACCGTTGATCGAACGGTTGAAATAATCTGGGTGATGTGGACTAACGTGGTGGCTCCTTTTTCCTCTACTTTAATAGTATAATAACGAGCGAGGTGGCCCGCGTGTTTACACAGCTAGATTTGTTTCGACATATAGAGTTTATCTCTAACTCATAATCTTTCTCTAATGTATCAAATCAGGTTTAGAGTTTATCTCTAATATATTATATCAGCTTTAGTATTAAATCTGAATTTCTAATATTTTCTTTTAGTCTAAACCGCATAAATCTTTTACATAATATCTATGCGGCTTAGACTATAGATCTTTTATGTTATATTATATAAGAGTTTATCTCTTATATTAGATATTTGGTTGTGCGTGAACCATGCATGTTGCTCGTTGATTATGGCCAGCCTAAGCTTAAATCAAACCGGACGTTGTGGAACTCGTTCGCATTGCATATATAGTCCAACGTTTTTCGAACGATGTGGCACATTGTGGTGAGTATTTTTTAATATACACTAAATCTACAAACTCATAATCTATATCAAATATATTAGGATATATCTCTAATATATTAGATTAGTTTTAGTAGTTATCTTTTTAATCTTTTCAATATTGACCGTTAGATTTACATAATGGTATCCATATTAAACGATGTAGATTTTTTTTTATTTTTTTTACGATTAACATGAGAATTTCTACTTTATTATTAACGTGGGAATTTCTAGGATTTTAGGATTATTCTGGTGGCTCCGTTTAACTCTGCTTTATATAGATAGTAGACAACAAGCGAGGTGGTCCGTGCGTTTGCGCGGCTAGATTTGTTTTGGCATATAGAGTTTATCTATAACTCATAATCTATCTCTAATATATCAGATCGGATTTAGAGTTTATCTCTAATATATTATATCAACTTTAGTATTTAATCTAAATTTATAATATTTTCTTTTAATCTAAGCCGCATAGATCTTTTATTTTTTCTTGATTTATGTGAGAATTTCTTTGATTAATCTAAGCCGTTATAATTTGGTCCCACCCTTGATCGAACGGCTAAAATAATCATATTATATCATCTTTAGTATTTAATCCGAATTTCTAATAATTTTTCTTTTAATCTAAGCCGTTATAATCCGGCCCCACAAAAATCAGCAGCATAGATCTTTTTTTTATTTATGTGAGAATTTCTTTGATTTATCCAGGGACAACCCTTCGACTCCTCCCAGCCCCAGGCCTCGTACTATGGCCCCTACCCCCACCACTACGCCGCCTCCTCGTCCGCGCCGCCCTATCACAACCAGCCGCCCCCTCCGGGCACCGAGCGCACCGCTCCGTCCGCCGTCGCCTCCTCTTCATCTGTTGCGGAAGCCTCGTGCTACCCCGCCGACGGAATGAACCCCGCGGCGGCTTCCGCCGTTGCTGCGCTGACGCAGCTCTCCGACTTCGCCGCCTCGATGGGCGCCTCCGAGCGCGCCATGGTGCACCAGCTCTGTCCCCCACAGTACCCGCAGGCCCAGAATCCCGCTGTGGTATCCATTCGCACCCTTTTCCCTTTTTTTCTCTGGCCAGATTGCTTTGATTTCTCGTACATGTATCTGTGCTGTTCTCTGTTAATTTCCCTGCGCTAGCATTGGTGAATTGTTTTGATTTATCGTACATGTATTTGTGCTGTGCTCAGTCAATTTCCCTGCGATAGCATTGGTGAATTGCTTTGATTTATCGTACATGTATTTGTGCTGTGCTCAGTCAATTTCCCTACGATAGCATTGGTGAATTGCTTTTTGGTTTATCGTACATGTGTCTGTGCTGTGCTCTTTCAATTTACCTGCGAAAGCATCGGTGGTGTGATGATATGCAAATGCGCCATCGAGAAGATGGACTTGGTTATTGGATATTCCGGAAGTTTTTTTTTTTTTGGGTTTGGTTAGCGATTTGCCATATGGGTCAAACGAAGATGATAAATTGATGATCTCTATGAAACTGATTGATGATGATGTAGTTTCCATGACTAGGCAGCATGTAGTCTCTCTGTACAAGACTTCATAATGTCACTAGTGAAAACCTTTATGAAATTGGCAATATCGTATATTGATTCTTATGCTTGGTGCATCATCAGACTACGATAACGGGAAATAGTATAAGTATTAATTCTTTTTGTCCAAATTCATGTTGGATGGGTAGCATTGTGCAAAGGCATTGGCAACCTTTAGGAGATATGTTCTTTTATTCTGTTCTCCATTTTATGCTCCATGCTGAATGTTAGGTGTTACCATGGTTCCACATGCACAATGTTGTCTGAGTGTGTACAGATCACACACTGATGCTAGTGTACATCATGTTCACCAGAAGCATGTAATGGTTTCTTGCCCATGCTTGCATTAACTAGCAACTTGCTTCCTTTGTTGCAATCTGAACTTCGTGTGCTCCTTGTGATGGACACTGTTAGTTGATAAGGATTTTTGTCACATCGTCATCAAAATGTAAAGCACACACTGTAACGGACAGCCGCTGGCCTTTTGCAACTTCATTCATTGAATCTGGCTTGTGATCTGATTTGCACCGTTTCTTGGAAAGCAACATTTTCAGTAAACATAGATTTGAATGCTGCACTGACAGAATTATCTACGTTTGAACATCAACTATGAATTATTTTGTATTTAATCAAAGGAATTTGAACTGATACTTACCATATGCCACTGAATTATGCTTTCTTTTTTTAGGCTATAGTTTTTTGGTAGATTTATCTATATACGTACATTATATGTTTACTGGATAGATAGGTTCACTCATGCATTAGCTTGCGAACCATGTGAATCAAGCTAAAGTGACTTAAGTGATTTATGTCCTAAAAGATAAGTAAGAATGTAAGATGATGCCTTTTCAACATTTGTACGCAAACATAATTATGTCCTTAAATTATGCTGGATGCTCTATTAGGTTGTATGAGGTGCTATGAAACCAGCAAAAATATTTTTACACCACAATGAAATGGGTAGCATGCAAGCGTAATGAAGAAGTTTCCTTGAGACGATCTAGAAGTGGTCAAGTATTCTTTGTTTCATATCGTGCATAGCTTGTGCTAGGCTTTCACAAGGACCAAGACTCAGCATCCACACTTCAGGTTATCTTGTAAGTTCCAACTATCTTTTCTATTTGTTTAAATAATGTAACATAATGTCATGGGGTGTTACTTCAGAAGGATTGATCGGTTTTGATAATCTCTCTGAAGAATGCTCTGCTACAGCCACCTAGATGATTTAAATTAGGTGGAAACATCAAAGGTTGGGATTGGAACATGCAGATATCTCGGAGTTTTGGAGTTCTTGGATTGAGCCAAACTGCTTCGGAGTGAATATTGATCGGTCAATTTTTTAAAAAATGATTGGTCAATTCAGTCCAGAACCCCATCATGTAATCATGATATCTGCACTGTGAATATAACCTAACCAGTCATCGTAAATGGTATACCCTAGAGAAGGTTAATCCTTGTCGTAACTGCTAAACCCCTTTGCAGTATTGGCCAAACTTGTTGGTGGATCTACTGTAGGAAAAGAATAGTGGTCAGATGAATAGGAAAGGTAATGATCTATCTTTTTTATTACTATTTTTGTGAGGCACTTTTGGCTTGCCCATTATGGGATTTGGCCATTGAGGTTCTGCTGCTGACGTTATACCGGGGTTGCTGTTGAAAGAGTTGGCTAGTTGCCTACCAGTAACTTGTTCACTGTTGCTTCTTTAAAGGAGTGTTTCTTAGCTCCAGATCTATGATTGCTGCTATTACTACACTGAGAGAGAGATAAAACTGGATGCTATTTCTGAATTTCTACAGCTTTGCCCAATGTTTAATAGTTACTGTTGTGGACATGCAGCCCACAAACTCTGTCAGCACATCAACACTTCATATATACATGAAGCACTCGTACTACTGTGTCATCTTTGCTTGGCATCTGACATGTTGCTGCCTTGAATAAGATTCCTGCTCTGTAGTTCTTTATGGATCAAGTAGTACTTTTGTGTTTTTGGTAGATTATCATATGTGCTTGAAAGGATTAAATGTGCCACTGTAATAGCCAAATGCATTGCAAATATACCTAACATCTGATAGTGTGAGACCAGATGGTAGATTTTATTTTATCTACATCATTTGGAAGTAAGTTGTGATGAACCGCATATAAGTGAGCAAGAATGCACACAAAATCAAGATTTCCTAGTCGTATAATGCAAATTGACAGAAACTCATGTAATCAAGTAGTACTAACCAAACACTGCTCTGCTTTTTCTTGCAGTTTGGTGGCTCAGGGACATTGATGGGTGGAAGAAGAGGTGGTGGACTTTCGCGTGGTGGGGGCAGAGGTCGACGAAGCTCTATGCATTATCCTCCTACACAAGATATAAGAGTTACTTCACCTCGTGGTAGAGGGCGGGGACGAGGACGAGGGCGGGGCGGCAGGATGAGTGGTAGGCAGGTAGCAATTTATGCACCAGCTGGATCATCTGCAGAAGAGACTCATCCTGGAGCTGCGCCCAAACCAACCCAGATACAAGATGTGGCCCATGCCCATCCGGGGCAAGTGACAACCGCCAACATAGCACCGGGCCATGTCCTTCCAGCTGCTTGGTGTGATATATGCCGAGTTGAATGTAATAGCATGAATATTCTTGAGCAGCATAAGAATGGAAAGAGACACAAGAGGACTGTGCAGAGAATGCAAGAGATGGCTGGCTTGCAAGGTTTCACCTCTGCTATACATGGCACAGTCACTCCAGTTTCTCAAGTAGGTGGCTTGCCTGTAGCATCTTCTGAGTTGGCTGAAGGAAGAGGCCCCTCTACTGCATCACATATGGTCCCAACTGTGGGTTCATCCAGCCATGGTGGTGAAGATAACAAAAACTTGGCTTCTGAAAATGCTATGGCTGCAGTCACTGGAGTACAAGGCCCTGAAGCAACAATACGCAATTTTACTGAGGAAAACACAGTGCCTGCTACAACGGCAGTTGGCCAGAGCGTTGAAGCACAGACAGAACCGCATGCTGCTGTTGAACATTCCCATCAGCCTGAAACTGAGATGACAGAAGGTGGTGAAGCTCCCCTTTCTAATGCAACAGGTCATTACACACCATCAAGTGTGCAATCGGCGCCAGTTGGAGCAATGTTTGGCAGCAGCAGCAGGAACGGTCCAAAGAGGAAGACGGTGAGATCAGACCATGGTGGAAAGAAACCGAGAACATTTGAAGGCCTGCGACGAAAGCCTGAACGAGTAAGGGAACGGCCGATAGTCTGTGCCATTTGCAACGTGACATGCGACACAAGGGCTGTATTTGACATCCATTTGGGTGGCAAAAAGCATATGTCACGGCTCAAGCGATCGCAAGGCCCAGACACTGTATTTGGTCCCTTGTCTGTGTACATTCCTCCTAACCAGCCAGGACTGCACCCAGTGGGTGCTCCTGAGCCAGTAGTCTATGGCCTCAAGAGTCGTGACATGGTTAAGCAGGAGGCTTATCTACCTGGTGGGATGCAATACACGTTTCTTCCACCGGCTGGCGCTCAATTGACATCAAATGTATCTTGTGCTGTGCAGCCGATGGCCGGAGTGATGGATACTACTGAGAAAGCTGGCCCTTTGGCTGAGCAGGTTGGAAACAGTGGACTAGTGACTGCACCGTGGAGTACTGCTGCTGTGGAAGGTGGTGCAACAGAGGCCCCTGCCCCTCGCTAAGTCGCTAGCTCTCGCATTTTTTCTTTCCCTTGACAAGGAAATGTCAACGTTCAGTCCTCTGGTGAAAACCCATCTCTGGTCTTCCAGAAAACTAGAGCCCTCTCCTAAACGATCGTTTTGGTTTCTGATATGTTATACATCATGCTTGCTTTTTCTGGGACAATTTTGTGGATATTCCTTTCTGTAATTCGCGGTGTCTGGCCTGTTCGAAAGGCATGAACACGAGATCGTGGCTCAAAGTTTGCAAGCACGTGTAATTCCATTCTGTTTACTTAATGGGTATTGTTCGCCGTTGTGCACTTGTCGTGAGTGATGTGCTCCCTGGAGGTCTTATTTTTTTATAAAATTTTTGTACAACATAAACGTCGCGACGCTTTTTGCAGCCGCTCCCTGCAGCGGGAGCTGGTACCACTCGCCAGCGATCCGCTCTGCTGCGCTCTTCGTGGGCTTCCCCTGCTCTGAGCGAAGGTGACATCGGCCCAGTACACCCATAATAATAAGGCCCATAGCATCCCTATCCAAATGACCAAATCCAACTACAAAATCAATCACGGTGTCTCCCATCCTCCGCCATGGCAACCGCGAAGCCGGCGCCGCTCGTGCGGGGCGCCGCCTTCCCCCGGATCCCGCTTCCGCCCCGACCACCCCGTGGCGGAGCGGGGCCTATCCGGGCTTCGCCGCCTTCCACCCCCAGCGCGGGAGCCAACGAGCTCCCCGCCCCGCTCCAGCCGAACGCGCGGCGGCGGGGGCGGCGCGACCCGCTCTGGCACGGCGGCGGGTTCAGCCTCGGCGTCGACCTTGGAGACGCTCGTACCGGCATCGCCGTCGGCAGGGGCATCACCCTCCCCCGCCCCCTCACCGTACGCGCTCTCGCTCTCGCACTCGCTCGAATGAATCCCGCCGTTTCCTGCGTCCGAGTGGTTTGCAAATTTAAAGCGGGGTGGTGATTCGCGCCAGGTTCTGAAGCTGCGGGGGCAGAAGCTGGAGCTGATGCTGCTTGATGTAGCTCAGCAGCAGGTAGAATTTCACTTCACTCTGTAGTCTGTACTGTGATATCTCAAATGTTGTGGTGGTCTGGGTGCTTTTGTGCCTGAGCTCGCTTTGCCTAATTGCCTCTTCCTGTTTCGATCGCAGGAGGCCGACGAGCTGATCGTCGGGTTGCCCGTGGCGGCGAATGGCAGCGAAACGCCGCAGTCGAACAAGGTGCGGAGTGTCGCCGGGAGGCTCGCCGTCCAAGCGGCCGACAGGTGCGTTGGGCCGTGTGCTTCCACACTCCAGACTCACAATGCCAAGTGCACTATCAGGGAGATTTGTACGAGACTTTGCTATGTGCAAACCTCGCTGAGTCTCTGTGTTCTTCAGCATGTCATAGTTCAGCGTGTAGCATAGCGATCGTTCACTGCTTGAGTGCCTTCAGTGTGTTTGTTCGGACATCGCAGGGGCTTGAGAGTGTACCTGCAAGATGAACATGGAACGTCAATGGACGCCCTTGATTATATGATCTCCAGGTAAGTTGTATACCATACTCTAGCCTGTGAGGCTGTGACAATGTAACATTTCATAGTTGCAGCGTGCCTAGACGCCTAGCGGAATCCTTGCTGCCTACTTTTCAATATGATCATTTGACTGTCTACTGATCCATGATCACAAAACAATTACCAATTGCTTTCTTTCTGCCAACAGAGCAGACTTTAGTCTGGTCATTAATTTGAAAAATCATTTGAATCAAGTGTAAATTTCACGAACTAATCCTCTTCAGGGGGGTTAAGAGGTCTGCCCGGGACATCAAATCAGATGCTTATGCTGCTGTGGTATATTTCTCTCCTATTTTGGACAGTTTATCTGGTCAGTTTCTGCTCAAATTCAATTAATTCACTTTGGTTGTAGATGATCTTGGAGAGATACTTTTCATCATCGGGCCAAGGGGCAAACATTGTTCTTCCTAGGCAACTGGATCTACAAGATAAATTAATAGCGCGATCAAGGCAAGATACTGAAGTCTAGGATGTCATGCCTTCTACTTTCTCCAACTGTAGACAAACACTACCTTGTACTGTTAGTAGAATTAGAAGCACATTTTATCTTTTGGTTTTATTTTTACACCTTCAATAATTGGTTTGATGAGCTAACTTCAACTGATATAACATCTAGTTCATTGTACTTAATGGTTAACTATTGGGGAAATTCTCCTTTTATTGTAGCGAAATGAGAGCTAAACAAGCACTTAAATGTTCTTCTATGACCATGTGGAAATTGAACGAGATGTCAATTGCTATTCTCATGGTCATCTGTTGTCTTGATTTCGTAGCTATACATTTTTCCAAGATATTAGTGTGCCTGCCGCAGCGGTACCCACTCGGCCTTAATACATTTTCCGGCCAAATGGGTATATGACTAAGCATGTGGTTTCCATCCTGGATACGGGGAAAAACTTTTGATGGCATATGACTGTGTATGTGGTTTCCATCCTGGATACAAGGAAAAAATTGCTCAAAAGTAGTCTGAACCACCAGGCTTATCAAGACAGATTGACAGAAGGTAATTTACAACAAGCCCCTATCCCATTTCATGCAACAAACGTGCCTTTTCCACTTGAGTACAACTGATCTCTCTTTTCTATACTGTATCTGCATCCATCATGATTGCTGCAGGCAATTTTTTTACGTTACAGCTGATACAAAATGTAGTGCCTGAGCCAAAACCGTCAGAACAAATCAAGAATTAGCCAGTCTGAATCAGCTGTCCATATGATGATGAAATCATCTCAAATCTGTACAAAAAGAATCAGTACAGCTTGCTGAATTCAGTCTCCTGTGCTGGTTCACCAAGCCGGGGGAAGAATGTATCCCTCTCAAGCATTGTCTGCAACGAGTCCATCACCCTCACCATGGATGCCCACAAGAATGGCGCAGAGCAAAAGGCATATCCAAAGATTGCTAGAGCCCTCACCACACCATCATGGTACCATGGGAATGCCATAACAACGAGCACGCCAACAATACCAAGCCAGGGCGTCAGCACAGCAAGCAGTGGGAGCAGGAAGGCATTGATCACGAGAATTGACAACGCGAGCGCACCAAGCAGGTACATGGACCAACCCATGATTGGGTGAACTGTGCACGGGATTACAAAGAACGGGACGACATATGCAGCCACCATGGCCACAATCACAGTCACCTTGATCAGGCCATGCACTAGGGCACTTTGCTTCTCAGGTCGCCGGTTATAGCAGAGTTTTGTCATCCCTGGCTTTGCCAATCTAGTGATGGCTATGATCATTATATACATTAAAACCTCCATCAGGATCACCGGCATTTCAGCAGAGTAACTGTGAATGTGAGCAGGCAAAAATGTGAGAAGGAAAGGTTAAATACACAAAATGTACAGTGTGTGTACTTTCTGACGGCTCGGTACATATTTCGGTTAGAGATTGCTCTTACTCACCCAAGATCATCCCAGCGCTGCTTGTGCCAGGATAGGCCCAACGGCAATACTGGCCAGGACCACCAGTACCAAGGTTTAAACCAAGGTGCACTGGGGAATGTGATCACGCTGTTTGGTCCGCATGGAACATGCCAATGCAGCTTGAGATCTGCGATATTTCGTCAAAAGGTTGGTTAATCTTTGGAAACTAGAGCCAAACGAAGGTGAGGAAGTGAAGCTGAATGCCATTGCCACTCACAGTAGTAGGATGCATCCATCTGATAGCCGAGAGGAAGGCGGTATGTCCCATTGAGCTTGGTGCCATTCTCAGGTGGGTGGAACATTGGTTTGTCAAGCAAGTCTGGATAGCACCCAACCAGAAAGCCTTGGTCTGCACCATCAGAGTTGTCACGGCCAATTTCAAGGTCATGAAGCATGCCCTTGAATACATCCATAGAAGGCTGTAAAATAGAAAAGTTCCCACTGTCAGAACGCTGCTCTGCAACTACTGATATCTGACCAGAAGATATTTTCAGGTGCGCTAACAATCATACAACAACAACAACAACAACAAAGCCTTTAGGTCCCAAACAAGTTAAGGTAGGCTAACAGTGATCATTGTAGTAATATTGCATATCACATAGCTTCTGATAAAAAACTATTTAGAATGAGCATGCATATTGGCAGCAGGCGTTCACAATTCATTTTTGTTTCAATGCAAACCCCATCTATTAATAGTTGCTAAACTCGTTTGTTTCCTGTGCATGCATGCCACCATCAACGCAGCTGTACGCAGGTATGCCCATTTGAAGCAACACGATGCAGAATTTGAAGCAACACGATGCAGCATTTACCAAGTACAAATACCCAGAATTGGGACAGTACCTGGAGGACGAAGAGGCCGGTGTGGAAGTAGCAAGGGTTGATGAAAACAGCGCAGAACTGGCCGCACTGGAAGAGCTCGTCGGTATTCTGGAGGAAGATGTTGTCGGAGTCGATCATGACGACGCGCTCGTAGTCAACCAGGCTCCATGCATAGAGCTTGTTCAGTGTCAGCTTGAACCTCCGGTTGATCCCTCCAAGGTTATTCTCGTAAGGATTCTTCAGGTTCTCCACCAACACCACCCTCATGCCATCCTCCTCCCTCCTGTTGCCATTTACCGTCAAAAAGCATCATTATTTCAATTCACATTTGATGGTGCAAAATGCGCAGCAGTATTGGATCAAGAATTTAGGACTAGTCTCCAACCATGTCTGTTTGCACTGCATTTTTTTTCATAAAACGATTTACCGAAGTTTATTAGGAGACAGAAACCAAAGTCAAAGATATTTGAGAATCGACTGTTTGAGGAAGAAGACAATCTTTTACAATTGTTCAGAGAAAGTAAAGTTGACCGCTTTAATTGGGCACCAGGCCACCAGCCAATCAAATGAAAGAACTATCTCCAACCCATGGCCCATGGGTGTGTCTGCTACAAAAACCAATGCCTGTGCACCCACATAACAGCATCTTATTTTCAACCCCAACACATCAAGTAAAGCATCTCTTTCTAACACATACAGCAACCAGCACGCAACGGTAATGACCATGCAAGAACATTAAAAAAAACACATCTCTTATTGTTTTTCTTCATTTCTGGACGGAAACCATTATTTGTTGGATAAAAAAAACGGAACTGGTCAGAAGTCTCCTATCTGCAGGTAGGCCCATCCAGGCCCGCGAAGCAATCGATTTGGCAAAATACCCAAAGCACCCCTCCTCGTGACTCAGCCGTCACCAGCTTCATCCTCCCCCACCAAGAAAGAAAGAAACGCTTGCTAAAATTAATTTATTGCTACGCGTCGCGGCATTAACAATGGCTTCGAGACCGGAAAGAAACGGGCCAAGAAGCCGTGGCGGAAAGTCCAAGCCCAAGGAAGCGGCGGCGGCGGGGGCGTACTCACATTGCGCGCACCCAGGCGGAGGGCACGTCGTCGGAGGCGATGACGACGCGGTCGGCGTCGGCGCCGACCCTGGCGAGCGACCGCATCATCACCCGCAGCGCCACGTAGAACTCGTAGTCCCTCGGCGTCCCCATGTACATCATCGCCGCGTACGCGTGCCGCCGGCGCGGCCTCCCCGCCGCCGCCCCGCCGTGGCCCTCCTCCCCCTCCGCCGCCGCCGCCGTCAGCATCAGCAGCAGCCACAGCGCCGCCGCCGCCGCGGCGAGCCGCCGCCCCGCCATCCCGCTCGATGAAGAAGCCGGCCGGCTCCCGGCGCCACGCGTGTGGATGATGTCCGGAGCAGAGCAAAGCAGGGCAGAGATGCCCGACGCTTCTAGGTGCCAAAAGCAGAGGAAGAATGGAGAGAGAGAGAGAGGTCAGAGAGGAGGGGAAACGGGGCGGCGTTTATTTATGTGTTGCGGGAGAGAGACCGGGCAGGAGGGGGGATACGGATCGATACGCGCAAGTCCACGGCGCGGGACACGTCGCCGGCCGGTGGGGCCGGATCGTGGTGGGGCCCACCGTTCAGTGGGGTCGAGGCGCGGGCGCGTGTGCCCCGTGCGGCGCGCCAGGTAAAGCGAAAAAGGCCACGCCTCCTCCCTCGCCCCGTCGCGGCGCGCGTGGTCGCGTGGAGAGGGAGGGAGCGGGGCAGCTGGGTGGTGCGGTCGGACCGGACGGGACGCCACGAGGACGACTCGGGTGGACGGACCGGACCCGTTCTACGCGGTGAGGGAGAGCACGTTGAATTACGCTCTTTCCTCGCAAATCCATATACCGATTCTCAAACGTATTACGTGCTGTGCTTTTAATTCGAAAAGACTTCAAGGTACGTGCTTTTAGAAAGGGAGCTGCTAGGCACCACCGTTGCAACGGATTAACCGTCTTAGAATTGTTTCATGTAGTTTTGTGTTGTTTCATAAAATGGTTTCATATAGTTTCATGTTGTTTCATATAGGTTTATTAAAGTTTAACTAAAATTTTCATATAATTTTATGCACTATACTAAGTAGATCCAACGGTGGTCCGCTTGACAGCAACTTTCAAAAAGACACACATAGATGTGTTTTGAGTCTAGAAAAACAAAGATATGTTCGGATACGCTGGAATCTCATAGAATAGTTTGGCACTGTTTGGTATTTTAGTTTCAATTATTTACTAGAGAGTAAAACGCGCATACGCACACTGTGATTGCCTGATGAAGGGTTTTTTTATCTCTTTACGTGGCATGCACATATTTTTAGGATTTTTGGTGGGTTTTATGTGGGCCGGTCCACTTTTTATGAACCAACTATAACTAATAATCTGAAGAGTTTGAAGAGCGAGTAACCGAACTGCACAACAAGGAAATACATGGACGGTTGGGTCCCCCGTCGAAGGTGCGGAAATTTCTAGAATTCATATTGCACTTAAATACAACCGAACATGGAAAAAATAACCCTAGGTTCTTGAAAAGGGTTCACAAAAATATGGATTTAAAAATTCTCTTCATCGTTCTCATAATTATTTAAATGATTTCGTTCTCAAAGTTTTTTAAGCAAATTTGATAAATGGCCCAAAAACATAAAATAGAAGGGGAAGAGAAGAGGGCTAAAACGTTTTTTTGGCGTTCAAAATTTTCTAATTTCGAAAATATTCAAAAAAACATAGTTTTTGTTCACTCAAAAAAGAAGAGAGAAAAGAGGTAGAGCAGTTGGAAAAGGTGATGGAGCTTGGATTCAAACCCAAAGCTGGCGCTAATAACCATCCAGTTAATTGCTTCATTCTATTGAGCAGGTTGCAGAAGGAACTATTTTATAATATAACATTTATATGAATGGTTGGACCTGACAGGCGGATGCAATCGTACGACCAGTATTTTTCACATCATGTGGCCTCGCGGTGATCAGCTCTGGCCACAACTCTTGTAGGTATGTAAAAAAAAAAAAAAACGACTCTTGTGCTTATATAGTATATTTGTTTTTGTTGATTCTCTAATACAATTGCTTTGGCTAATTTAGGTTGTTTGTCAAATATGTTAGAAACCGTCTTCTAAAGTTATCGATGTTTGGTTTCTAGAAACTCAGCATCTGAGTTGTTTGGCCATAATCATACGTACGGTCGGTGCAGGGCCTCGTCTCGCCGGAGTTGTCGTTGAGGAGACTCACCGTGTCAATCGAAAGTGACCTGGTGGAGAGCCGCCGGACCCGAACTGGTTGGATCCTACCATACTCGTTCCGTCGTTCGGTCGTCGGCGAGGGGCCACGAGCCACTCGACTCGACCGGAAGCCGACCGGGCCGCAGGACAGGAACACGATCGTGGTAGGAGGATATGTTCAATGGTACAGCCAAACATTAGTTTCTTCCATAAATAACATATAGACAATCTTTTCAATGAACTAGTTATAGCATAGTCTATACAAAATTGATATGGACCTGCATGTAATTGTGTACGTATAACTTGGAATCAGTTATAAACTGATTGTAAGTTAGTAGCGAGTCTATATGTCTCTCTTTTTCTCTATTTCACATAAGGGCTTGTTTGTAAGCACAGGAGAGAAAACCCCCGATGAAGAATATCCCCTCGAGGAATTTTTGGCCATTTCCTTTCCCGGTGAGAATTGTCTCCTTCTCCATGCCGCCGCCATGCTCGGAGGTCACCGCCGCTCCATTTGCCGGAGCTGCGCCGCTACCTCGGAGGTCACCGTCACACCATCGCGGGAGCTACGCCAACGCCACGCCCAAGGTGGAGGAGGTTGGGCGGCCCGGCCGGATCTGGAGCAGGGGAGGCCGAGCGCCGTCCGCCCGGCACACGCCGAAGGAGGGAGTGCCGCTGCGCGGGGAGGGGTGGACGGTGCCGCTGCACCAGTCCAGAGGAGGGGGCCACCGCGGGGCCACCATGTGGAGAGCAGGGAACCAGCCTCACCGCTCGGATCTAGCGGGGAAAGAGAAAGGACCAACCTTTCTCGACCCCACCGGCCTCGCGTCGAGCTGAGAGACGGCGCCGCTGGTGTACGTCCATGACAGCTGTCGCGGAGGCTACAAGGAGTCGAGAGAGAGTGAGATGGGGACGGACAAAAATTTTTCGTGTGCGCATGCGATGAGTTTTCCCCCGGGGGAAGTGGCTGGAATCGGGAAGGAAAATACCTCCCTCGTGGGCTTCCAAATAGGCCTCAACTCTGGCCAGGGGAGTTTTCCACGCAGGTCTCCACCCCAGGGATCAGGATCCCAATGGAAAAATGGGTTTCCAAACGGACTCTAAGTAAAATACTACTATTATAGTTAGCTGATTAAGCAACGTTGAAAATACTCTAAAGTTGTCTAAAAGCATGAGAGAGAGAAAGTCTGGAGATAGTCCTAGAGATACTACATATGGTGGATTGGTGTACAACCTAAAAAAAATCATCCGTACTCGCAAGGTCAAAATAGCCCCATACCTGAATTGATATATGAATGATAGTTTTTTAGATAATACGTTGAGTGATAGTATACACTGGCTTTGATTAATCCGGCGCAAAATGGAGTGGTGAATCATTCAATTCTCTGGCCGTCTGGCGTGCACGCGAGCTGTTCGTTGTTCAACCTCCATGATTCTTCAAATGCATGTATATACGTAGATATGTCAGATCACCATATATAAATAAACGCACGTATATATAAACCATTGAGCACCATACATATATGGCTATACATACACGTCAACAAATTAATTAAGAAAAGAACCGTCCCGATCAACTATATATCTATTATCTATCTAGTATATAATTAAAGGAGGGGAAAAAGAAGCCACCATGTTCGTCCACATCATCAAAATTATCTCAGCCGTCGGATCAACGGTGGGGCCAGATTATAACGGCTTAGATTATCTCTATCTAATCTATCTATTATATAATTAAAACAGTTTAGATGTATGCCGTCAATTATAGTGAATCAGATTATAACGGTTTAGATTCAATCATCGTTTTAAAAGAGTTATATGCGCTACGATATCATATCATATCGTATCTAGAAATTAATATGGCAGTGCATAACTTGGCCACATGGCCATGCAATCGTGCGTACATACAACATAATATATATAGCAAGATATAGAACTGATCTCTTTGAGTTAGAGATGTACTCGGTTACATGAGATAAAATTAGAAAACATATATGTAGGCTTTTAACCGAATTAAAATAGAGTATGTATTTAAATATTATATTTCCATGTGCTCCATACATAAAGAATCCATGTCTATTATACTTCGTATACTTATCAACCATATATACGTTATACGTAGGCTTCTAAGTTCTAACCTAATCTAGAGCCTAATATTTAACAATCCGTCGGGTTGGAACCATAAGATCAATCCGTATTTGACACACATACATGCGAAAATATATATTCCATTCGATTCTCAAATAATATAATACATGTGTATTATTTGAGCAGTAAGATCAACGGTGGGACCAGATTATAATGACCTATATTAAAAAGAAGACTATACATCACCCAGATTATTTGAACCGTAAGATCAATGGTGGGATAAGATTATAACACTGTATAGATTAAAAAGAAGACTAAAAAGACATATAGAGATATTATTATATGACTAGGACTAGAGTAATTTCCTTCACGCGGGCAATCACCGACTAGGATTAGAGTTTCCTTCACTAGGCAATCGTCGCATACGTAGAAACTGTACGTACGACTGGGATTAGAATTAGGTAAGTTTTCCTTATGTTAGACAATCATCATTATGATCATCACGTACACGATCATTATGTACGTATGAACAAGGTTCATCATCACGTAGGTATAAACAAGGCAGTTGATTTTTAGGACCTACCACGAGTTAAATTCTAATGGAATGTAAATTAGCCAGGTATTCTCATAGATAAAAAATAGTTTATTGATAAAACACAAGTAAAATCTAGCTGAACATTGTGAAACCATATAATGATTTAGACTAAGTTCAAACTTAGACCTTATATATTATACGTAAAAAAACTATTTTATTTGGTACCATAAAAGGAGCCACCACATTAGTCCACATCTTCCAGATTATTTCAGTCGTTCGATCAATAGTGGGACCGGACTATAACGATCTAGATTAAAAACAATAGTTCGTATTAATAACGATAAGTTAGAGAAAAAGAAATATATATACAGTTCATAACAATGAGGACAAATAGTATTGGTCTACATTAACAACAAGTGTCTATATAACTACGATATATTATATAAGACAATGTCGGACGTGAGTAAACCAAAATCAGGCAAGAAAGGAAAGTGGTAAAGGGCATACTGACGAGCGGGACCAGGCGATCAGAGAGGGAGAGAGAGAGAGATAGCTTCTAGCAAGCATACCCTTTCATAGCACCAGTAGTCGCATCTCTAAATTATGTTCTCTATATCCCTTCTCTAAACCACTATTTAACCTCTATATTTTCATCATCTCCATCAAAGTCTCTATCGTCGGAAAGATATAGAGATCAAATGAATTGGGAATTTCTTTTTCAATTGCTTGAATTTCGAGGACTGCATTCAAAAATGTTAGAATGGATTAAGTTGGTAGTGATTAGTGGTACCCTATCTGTGAACATTAATAATAAAAATGGCACTTATTTCAGAAGTGGGCAGGGGGTTAGACAGGGGGATCCACTTTCACGTCGCTGCCTGGAACGATGGCGCGCGGGGCGTGGGGCACATGCACGCGTTGGATCGGTGCCGTAGCCAACCATCCGACGGCACGTCCGGACGCTGGCGCTTTTAAATTATATACATAGATAAGGTTTTTAAACTTTAATCTAAGACATGTATAAAACATTAGGTTTTTCAAAATTGGAGAAAACATTAATCAGAGAAAAATATATATCATCAATTATAGTAGGTCCATATAATAATGACATAAATCTGAAATAAATGTTTAGATGGATCCAAGTAAAACTAAAAACCTAGCCACGCAATTGCGCGGGCCACCATGCTAGTTCTGATTAAAATAATACTGGTATGTTTTTTGTTGTTCAAAGAAACTCCTGTTGAACAAGTAGACTGCAACTTAGGTCAGATGACTTTAAGATATTTCAGTTTACCCACAGAACATGCTATCCTACTTGAGCAGCTGGAGTTAAGCTAGATAGATTAGAAATTTCAGATCGCTTAAACAATGGTCAAAAGGCATTTCATATCACCTCCCAAATCCCAATCGCCATGTCCAAGAACACGGCAGCAGATGCTTATTTACTACTGTACAGTTCTCATGCTTTGAGAAGTAATTTGTTATGCCCTATGACTGATTTTTAACAAGTAAACAAGTGGTTGGGCTTTAAATGATCACAATATATTTTGCCCACAAACTGACAAGGTTAACCTTGTTTGACGTCCTTGAACTGCTGATGTTTCGACAAACAGACCAGGTAGGCAATCTAGGTCAAAGAACAAAGACCCTCGTGATCTATGCATCATATGCTAATATAGTTTAATAACTTTTTATTAAGTATACCACCAAAAAAAAGTTCAAAATGCAGTTTAATAAAGAATTGAAACAAGTTTTTCGACCTGCAAGAAAAGAAAGAAATGCAAAAGAACCAGGCATAATGAAAGGTACAGAAGATGAATCTTCAGACCCAAAAAAAAGTGCAGCAATCATCATATCCGTATCGCTTTGCTAGTGGCAAGGTTTTGAAATGTTTAGAATACTATTTGCCATGCTCATTGCTCATCCTATTTGCAAAGTGGTGGCCCTTTTGATTTGCTTCAAGGTTGGCCCTGAACCTGTCCCTACACTTACTGGGGAAAAAATATTGATTAGGATACTGTTACTGAAAGTGCATTGATTGATTGTGCTCGAGAAATCAGAATCTGAATCTCATTTCACATTACAGGACCACTTTATCTGGCATCTCGGTCAGTCAATGGGTGTATCTACTGGGTCCAGACGCACTGCCTGGATTGGAGCAGATGGCCCAAATTTGCTACTCTCGCAACAGGAGCAACAGAGTCAACACCATTCTCAAATCTCAATTGTAGAATGTTAAGCTCGTACTTGGAACATACAAATTATACAGAAATTTGCATGCTCCACAAAACAAAACAAAACAGAATAATCAATCCTTGCAATATTCACGTGTTCTAAAACGGAACAAAAGCTTTAGCATTCTCTCTAGTAACAGAACAGTAACACCTTGCTGCCTTTGTAAATTTTTCAAACTGGGTCAGATTTCAAAATGGCATGGCAGCCAGCAATATTGCTCTTGGTGTCAGGATGCGTAGCAGATACAGCAAACACACTAGAGGGTGCAGCAGCAGTGCAGCAAAGGAGGTAATAATGCCTTCACTGTCGCTTCAGACCTGGGGTTCCTATTCGGCTATTCATTCATTCATTCATTCATTCATCATCAACAAGGCAGCAACCATTGGGTCCAGAAGGCTGAAGGTCCTCTTCCATTGAATGCATGATGAGTAGGCATGCCTGCCTGCATCGAAATGCAAGTCATGACATGTACTTCAGTCTCGGGCACTTGGCGTCTCGATTACTAGCATGCTATGTAGAAGGACCATGAGTATTTTGTCAAGATGTCATGTAGCACTAGTATCGATCAAGGGGTGAAGGGAAGAACTCTGAAAAGCTCACAGAATCATAGCGCAATGGAAAAGAGGAGAGAGAGTAAAGCTTGAGCAAAAGTGAAGATTACTCAAATTTTTACCATAGGAGGAACGGTTGATTCATATCTCCACACTCCATTGTTAAAAGAGCATTGTGGACTTGTGGTGGTGGCAGGACTATTTTTTCTAATATTTATCGTCCATTCATTCACCCATCGCTCTTCTATTGCTTCATACATCATAAAGATTTCCATTTATGTATATACCCCGGTTTTTTTTCATTTTAGTGCATTGCGAAAGCTTTTGAAAGCACATGGATGCTTTTTTATTGAATTAGTTTAATTTCTTATTTTTAATGTGCTTGTATTATGGTATTACGGGGAGGTTTCTGTTGAAGTATATAAGTGAATAGCCCATGCCTCCAACGTGGAATAGAGTAAGCGACTTATTTAATTGCGCTGGTCAAGACTCGAACTCGAGACCTCTGGCTTTAATACCATATTAAGCTGCATGTCGTAACCAGTTCACTCAAAAGGCTAAGCTGATGGGGAGTCTCCACATACAGGGAAGTGTTGACGTTTAAGTGAATAGCCCTCAGTTCCCACCTGGGGGAGCCTCCACATACAGGGGAGTGTTGAAGTATAAGTGAATAGCCCTCACTTCTTCATCAACTTAGACTTTTGGGTGAACCGGTTAGAGCATGCAGCTTAATAGTTTCAACATCACTATCGGAAAAAATATATAGTCCTAGCAAGGGTATGTGAGCACTAAAGCACGATGTAATCAAGCATGTAAACATAGTTGAAATGTTGAATATGTATGAGCCAAACATATTGATTGTGTAATATGGTAGGACATTATTTAATATTTTTTAGTTTATAACAAAAATTGATACTCGGATAGTATGCCTCAAGGTCAATTTGGAACGCAAATCGTTTCAGGAACGTAGGTATTTAAAGGAATGATGGAATCAACTTCCAAAGTTACTATGGAATGGCTGAATTAATCCGTAGGAACTTGGGAGGGATTTTAGCAAGACGTTCAATATGCATATACCTTGCAATTTATTTTTGAATTTTCCTTATCAGGAATCCAAACATCCTAATATGGAAACATATTGTGTACGATCAAGTTTGATGAATAATCGCCATGCAATCTATATTTAGAAATACTATCCAACTTTAAGTTCAAATTCACTTTAGAGAAATATAAAAGAGACAATATGCGACAAGATTTTACTTGAAATTACGAAAACACTTGTGGTCGTACGTCCGGTGCGTCCGGACTCGTGCGCGCTGCGCGCAAAACGCGCGAGGGAGCTGCACTGTGACGGTATGCAGGTGGGTCCCACGGCATTTTTTCTTTCGGTGACCATAATTTTTGATTGGGTACTCTAATCCACAAACCGTTTGCACCAACGTGTTCCTCGTATTTTTACGAACAAAACAAGATATATGTTGCCATATAACTCTTCAAACTTACCTGGTGAAACTTGGGTTTCGCCTACTGAAACTTGAATTTCATATTCATTAAACTTACCGAACTGTCAAATTTCATCAGGTTTAATGCAAGTTTCATCAAGTTTCAACAGGTCTCATACAAGTTTCTTCAAGTTTCATCAGGTCAATTCAAGATTCAACAGGTTTCATCCAAGTTTCATCAGGTTACATCGAAGTTTCATCAGATTTCATCAGTACACGGTCAAGTTTCATCAGCACACGGCCAAGTTTCGCTAGTATAGTTTGTAAGTTTCATAAATGGCTTCTCCTAGTTTCACATCAAAAAAGTTGAAAAAGTGAAAAAAATAAAATAAAATAAAAAATCAAAAAGTATTTAAAAATGGGTTGCTCTCGATTTTAGAAGAATTATGAAATTTATTCCACGCATTTTGAACACTTTTTGAATTTTATACAAAAATCAGAAGTTTAATTGAAAATTTAATCAACTGCAGCTAACAAGCGCTTGTACTGATCTGATCATGCAGGGTGTTGCGGGCGCGTTGGATGCGCGCGGTGCCGGACAATCAGACGGCGCTGGTCCCGCGTGAGCGTCCATCCGGACGTCCGACGCCTGGTGCTCGCCTAATTATATGCCGTTGGGACAACGATGCCTCTTGGTGGTCAACCTCATCATGTTTAGATCAGCGGAATAAAGCCGTTAACCAAACTAATAAACTTGTACATCCAAACATAGAGTTTTATCAACGGAAACATCAAATATCTCAACATATAGTTAAGGCATGGAATTGGGGACGGACGTCCGACGCGCGCGCTCGATCGGACGCTGCGCCGGCCAGTCCAACGCAACAACGACGCGTCCACCAGCTAAAATAACTCTGCGCCCCCACCGGAACAAACTTTTCCCGCCATTGTTTCGAAGTCTGCCGCAACGTGCTCTCGAATCTCTCCCTGTTTGCGTGCAATAACGTCAGCGATGACGTAAGTGAAAAGATTCTTTTCAGTTTTCTATTTCGACAGCCATAGATTTTGGCTGGTTGCTCCAATGCACAAACCATTTGCACTGCTGTATTCCTCACATTTTTACGAACAAAACAAGACCAATGTTGCTATATAAAAATTTACCGAAACAATTTGTTATCCTAATGCAACAATTAGTTTAGCCTGTTGAAACAAAATGGCTAGCCTGCTGATACAATTACTTTTGCCTAGTGGGCGTATAACCAAATGAAACAATTGGTTTAGCCTATATAGCATGCTAAAACAATTGGTTTCAGTCTATTGGAACAATATATAGCCTATTGGAACATATATATAGCCTGCTGAAATAACTAATTTAGCATATTGAAACAATTTGTCTAGTCTAATGAAATAATTTGTACAGCCTATTGGAACAATATGTTTGGCATGTTGAAACAATTAGTTTAGCATGTTGGAACAATCTATGTAGTCCGTTGAAACAATTGGTTTAGCCTATTGAAACAAATATTTTTGGATTGTTGAAACAATTAGTTTAGCGTACTGGAACGATATGTCTAGCCAAATGCAACAATTAGTTTTTTCTATTGAAACAATATGTCTAGCCTGCTGAAACAATTAGTTTAGCATATTGGAAACAATCTGTATAGACTGTTGAAACAATTTGACTAATGAAAAAATAAAAAAGTATTTAAAATGAGTTAATTAGGATTTTTGATGAATTATGAAATTTGTTCTATGAATTTTGGACTCCAGATGAAATAGAGATAAAAATAAGAAAATTAAATTGAAAAAATGAACTGCTCGTTTTTTTTGCTAGCAGCAACATCAGCGAGGGCGCGCGAATTTGGTTGCTGGGCCACACTGCTGGGCCACGGGGTCGGAAGCATTTCCGTATAGTTAATGCCACTTTTTAAATAAATAGTGATTAGTTCGATCTAAGTTAGAGACGGTTGATATAGTAACTTCTTAACCTGCTGATAATTAATTGGGCCCAAGTCACCATGCGCCAAACCAACGAATTACAGTACCATGCTACAGCGACGCAGGGGGCCTGCTCCCATGGCAGGCTAGCTAGGTTAGGTTTATGGGAGCTTGCGACTACAGGACGGACGTCCGACCAAAACAACATCGATCGGACGCCCGCCCCTATCCCAAAATAATCGCGCGCCCTCAGCCCAACTAACAATTCTCTCTCCCCATGCTGCATGCGATGACGTCATCGCTGACGTCAGCGAAGATTCCTTTTTTCGTTTTTCTTTAAACGATTATAATTTTTGACTGGGAGTTTCAATCCACAAACCGTTTTCACCAACGTGTTGCTCGCATTTTTTCGAACAAAACAAGACCCATGTTGCTATATAAATTTTTACTGGAACAATTTGTTTATACTAATGAAACAATTAATTTGGACTATTGGAACAATACGTTTAATACGATGGAACAACTTGGTATTTGGCCTGCTGGAACAATAGGCTAAGTCCAATTGGAACAATGCATTTGGTATGATGGAACAACTTACATACCTATTGGAACAATGTATTTGGTTTGCTGTAATAGTAAAAAGAAATGCCTACTAGAATAAGAACGTTTGCCTACTGAAACAATAATTTTTGCTTGTTGGAACAACAAGGTTTGCCTACTGGAACAATAATGTTTGTGCTATAAGAACAGTTAAACTTTGTCTACTGAAACAATAACTTTTGCCTTATGAAACAATAAATTTGTCTTCTGAAACAATAACGTTTGTCTTATGGAACAAATAACGGTTTTGACTACCGAAACAATAAAGTTTGCCTACTGAACAATAAAGTTTGTCCTACTGGATTAGTTGAGCTTTGCGTACTGAAATAATAACTTTTGCCTTCTGAAACAATAACTTTTTGTCTTATGGAACAATAACTTTTACCTTCTGATACAAATAAGGTTTTGCCTACTGGAACAATAAAGTTTGTCTGTTGGAACAATGAGTCTAGCCTCTCGGAACAATCTATCTTGCCTGCTGGAACAATGAGTGTAGCCTATCCGAATAATCAATCTTGCCTGCTGGAACAATTTTTATATCTGTTGAAACAATGTATTTGGTCTGTTGGAACAATAGGCTAACCCATTTGGAACAATATGTTTAGTTTGATGAACCACAATTTGCATACCTACTGTAACAATCGATCTTGCTTACTAAAACAATAGGTTCAGCCTTCCGGAACAATCTATCTTGCCTGATGGAACAATTGTACCAATAAAAAGAAAAATGATAATTTTGGATGAATATTTGAGAGATTTATTGAGCTAACCTTGGACTAATGATTTTTTGTGAGATTTGGATATACGATTACAATTCGTACTGAAAATGCTTTGGGCATATATATGATTGTTTTTTTAGAAAGAGAAAAAGGAGAAAGAAAAAGAAAAAGAAAAAGAAAAGAAACGTGTTGTGCTGCGTTGCGTAGGTGTGCATGCAAATGTGTGTGTGCATGTGCATGCAGTGCGTGCGTGTGTACAGTGCAAATGCGTGGGTGTGCGGTGCGTGTGTATGTATGTGCAGCATGCAGTGAAGCATGACGACGGTGTGGGCTGTACACGCGGTGTGCGGCAGATGGGCTGTACGCGCGGTGGGATGGCGCGGATCGGACGCCCGCCAAAGCATTTTCGTTATTTTTATTTAGAAAAATCTAAAAATGATTCCCATCTAATCTCGGCTATCACGTGTAAAACAAAAACGGAACCTGTAATTTCTCTAATCGCCAAACCCCAACGAAATCACGGTGCTCGCGCGCACACGCGCGGATGCGCGATTGCTCGAAGGCGTACGGCCGGAGCCGCCGTCGCGGCCGGCAGCGCGCACGTCGCCGTCGCCGAGGCATCGATCGAAGGGAATCGACGAGGCATCGATCGGGACGAGACAGGCTATAATCAGAGATCGAGGGCTCACATCAAGGGGTGAAGGGAAGAACTCTCAAAAGCTCACAGAATCGTCATAGCGCAATGGAAAAGAGGAGGGAGAGAAAAGCTTGAGCAAAAGTGAAGATTACTCAATTTTTTACCATAGGAGGAACGGTTGATTCATATATCCACACTCCACGTACTGTTAAAAGAGCATTGTGGACTTGTGGTGGTGGCAGGACTATTTTTTTTAAGGGACGCACTGTAGCGCAGTCGCCTACGTTTTGGGGAGAGCGCAG
>SPJY01032142.1:0-15215 GCA_005191435.1 Raddia distichophylla | reverse complement strand
GGGCATATTCCCTTCAGTTGCATCATCTATACTTCGCGAAGGTCGGTCTCGTTTGATCTATCAAGTGCCGCTATGACTTTTGAATGCTATATGTCGCATATTCTCGATGGCCATCAGTTTCGAGAAGTTCAAGAAGATGCTTCCCATGCTACTTGCCATGCAACTTCCATGTATATGGAAAATAATGATTTACAACACCAAGACTCACAAAGGTTCCTCCTTTCTAATGAGCCTATGGAATTAGAAGAGATGGAGACCATAATAGCACCACAACAGCTAGAAGATGGTGGACAGCCTACCATCGATAAGCTAGTGGAAATCAATTTGGGCACGAAAAATGACCCTCGACCCACCTTCGTGAGCGCTACCCTCACAGAAGAAGAACGAGAAAATTACCGCAAGTTTTTGCTTGAATTTCGAGATTGTTTTGCATGGACATATAAGGAGATGCCTGGTCTTGATCCTTGTGTCACCACTCACAAGCTGGCGATTGACCCGCAGTTCCGACCCGTCAAACAACTCCCACGCCGCATGCATCCTGAGTTCGAAGATCAAGTCATCGCTGAGGTGGATCGGCTCATCACTGCCGGCTTCATCAAGGAGGTGCAATATCCACGCTGGCTAGCAAACATAGTCCCGGTGGAGAAGAAGAATGGGCAAGTTCGCGTCTGTGTTGATTTCCGCGACTTGAACCATGCCTGCCCAAAAGACGACTTCTCGTTCCCAATAACGGAGATGGTCGTTGACGCCACCACCGGCTATGGCGCCCTGTCCTTTATGGATGGGTCGTCTGTCTACAATCAAATCAAGATGGACCCAAACGACGCCGCTATTGACACTGCCTTCCGAACACCGAGAGATATGTACTATTATACCGTAATGTCGTTTGGTCTTAAAAATGCAGGGGCGACATATCAAAGGGCTATGACATGCATCCTCGGAGATCTCATCCACCACTCCGTTGAGTGCTACGTCGACGATCTGGTCGTCAAGGCTGAAGATCGCATGCGACATCAAGATGACCAGTGCGTGGTGTTCGAGCGGCTCCGGCGTCATCAACTCAAGATAAATCCCCTCAAGTGCGCTTTCGCCGTGCAATCTGGCATCTTCCTCGGCTTTGTCGTAAGACACCGAGGGATCGAAATCAAGCCAAAGGACATCAAGGCTATCATCAACATGCCTCCCCCGAAAAATCTCAAAGAGCTAAGAACTTTACAAGGGAAATTAGCTTATATTAGACGTTTCATCTCCAACCTATCTGGACGGATTCAACCATTCTCCAAGTTGATGAAGAAAGGTGCCCCATTCATATGGGACAAGGAGTGTCAAAATGGCTTCGACAGCATAAAAAAGTATTTGCTCTACCCTCCTGTCTCGGCTGCCCCTCTCAAGGGGCGCCCTCTCATTCTCTACATCGCAGCGCTGCCTAACTCCCTTGGCGCGCTTCTTGCTCAACATAATGAAGAAGGGAAAGAGGTGGCATGCTACTATCTAAGTCGCACTATGGTGGGGGCAGAATGCAACTATTCCCCCATAGAAAAGTTATGCCTCGCTTTGATTTTTGCGCTCAAGAAGCTCCGACATTACATGTTATCTCATCAAATCCAACTTGTTGCTCGAGCGGATCCAATCAAATATGTGCTGAGCCAGCCAGCGCTCAATGGACGATTAGGGAAGTGGGCTCGGCTCATGATGGAGTTTGATATCACATTCGTTCCACAAAAGGCTATTAAAGGTCAAGCCCTAGTGGAGTTTCTAGCAGCACATCCAGTCCCTGATTACTCCCCTCTCATTACCGATCTACCGGATGAAGAAGTTTTCACTGCTGAGATTGAACCACCGTGGGAATTATATTTTGACGGGGCCTCACGAACTGAGTCTGACCCCGATGGCACTCCACGACGACGAGCTGGTGCGGGGCTCGTATTCAAGTCTCCCCAAGACGAAGTGATGTATCATTCTTTCTCTCTTCTTAAGGAAGAATGCTCTAACAACGAGTCGGAGTACGAAGCTTTAATCTTTGGACTTCTTCTAGCCCTTTCCATGGACATACGTTCCCTTTGTGCTCATGGGGATTCTCAACTCATCATCCGCCAAGTCAATGACATCTATGAAGTGCGCAAGCCGGAGCTAGTGCCTTACTATAACACGGCAAAACGACTCATGGAAAAGTTTGAGAACATAGACATTGTTCACATCCCGCGAGGTAAGAATGCAACCGCGGACGCCTTGGCAAAATTGGCAGCATCATTGGTCCTTCCCGAGGGCCGACCAATGCAAGTGACTGTGGAAGAAAGATGGCTCCTTCCTACAGTACTTGAGCTTGTGCCCGATGAATATGAAGTTAACACCGTAATGACACACGCGGTGGAGGAGGGTGATTGGCTTAGTCCCTTCCTTAATTATTTCAAGCACGTCACTCTCCCTGATGATCTAGTTGAGCGGCGACGTTTTCAACGACGTGTCCCGTCGTTCCTCTACAAAGCAGGAGTCTTGTACAAACGCTCTTATGGACAAGAAATCCTCCTTCGTTGCATCAACCGACAAGAAGCTGATCAAGTCCTCCATTAAGTGCACCATGGAGTGTGCGGCGGGCATCAAAGCGGTCCTAAGATGTACCACAGCATTCGGCTAGCAGGTTACTACTGGCCTGGTATCATGACTGACTGTATCAAGATAGCAAGATCTTGTCACAATTGCCAAGTGCATGGCGATCTCAAACATCGACCACCTCTCCCATTACATCCAACGGTGCTCGCTTGGCCTTTTGATGCTTGGGGGATCGATGTCATTGGCAAGATAGACCCCCCGTCATCACGAGGACACCGCTTCATTCTTGCTACGACTGACTACTTCTCCAAGTGGGCGGAAGCAATACCACTGCGCGAAGTCAAGAGCGATAATGTCATCAATTTTCTGGAGAGGCACATTATCTACCGTTTTGGAGTCCCGCATCGCATCACCTCTGACAACGGAAAAGCTTTCAAGTCCCAAAAAATTTATCGCTTCATGGAAAAGTATAAGATCAAATGGAATTATTCCATGGGCTATTATCCCCAAGCCAATGGGATGGTCGAAGGATTCAACAAGACCCTCGTCAAGATACTCAAGAAGACAGTAGCCAAACACAAAAGGAATTGGCATGATCGCCTTTCTGAATCTTTATGGGCGTACCGTGTCACAGTTCGCACACCCACTCAAACCACGCCATACTCTCTCGTCTACGGGAATGAGGCTGTTCTTCCCCTCGAAGTCCAATTGCCATCTCTTCGAGTTGCCATGAATGAAGACCTCACCAAAGATGAACGAATTCGACTCCGATTTCAAAAATTGGACACCACAGAGGAACATCGGCTTGGTGCTATTCAAAACCTCGAAATGTATCGACAAAACATGATGAGAGCCTACAACAAGTTTGTCAAACAACGTGTTTTCAAGAAAGGTGAGTTGGTACTTGTCCTCCGGCGACCGATCGTCATCACACATAAGATGAAAGGTAAGTTTGAGCCAAAGTGGGAAGGCCCATACGTCATTGAACAAGTATACGATGGAGGGGCCTATCAACTAATTGATCAACAAGGAATCCGTCCTATGCCGCCAATCAACGGGAGGTTTCTGAAGAAATACTATGCGTAATAATTCACAAAACTAATCTCTCTCAAGGAGAAGGTATGCCTCGAGAATAGGTAAATTGCTCGTTGGATGGTTTTCCCTTCGAGAATAGGTAAATTGCTCGTTGTTCCCTATGTCTTTTTTGGATGGCTTTTCCCAAAATAAGATTGTTTTTCCTGAACTTGGATGGTTTTTCCCAAAATAAGATTGCTATATGTACATATTATTTGTTTTCCTTTTCATCTTTCTTCTTCTTGAAATTTTTTTTTAAAAAAAAACTTTGACCCTGATTTAGTCCATAATGCACAACCTATTGCATTTGTGGGCTCCTGTTTTCCTTGGATGGTCCTTCCCTTTGAAAACAAACGTCAATCGTTTACATAAAACGGCTTATTTCCAAAATCATGCCATGCTGGTAAAAAAGAGATTGTCTACTTAAGAACTTTCCAAAAGGTCTTGAGTATGATCATGAATGGACATGCTTGCAGCAAAGGCAACCTACACACTTCTCATGCACCAAACACATGCCAAAGAAATTCTTTTGAGGGCCGCGAGAAGATTGCTTGGGTTACTTCAAGACGATGAATCCTCCATGTTGATCACGTCTGCTCACAACCTCAGATCGATAGAGACGTCGAGCCGCAGGGTCAACCTATAGCGAAAAGATGCACCAATCTGCCAACCCTGTTAGGCGCATCAAGTCAAACTCTGGGGATGTACACATAGGAAAAGATGTAGGAGAAGGCTGTCTGACTGGTCAAAGTCCGGTTAGTGCGAAGCTACCTGTCAACCCCGAGAAGTGATTCAACAAGGCCTAAATAGTTCAAGCCTGCGAGGTTTAGTTAGTCCACAAAGGCGGGGCGGCTATTCAGCAAACTATCAAGCTTGAGCAAAAAAAAAAACAAAAACAAAAAAAGAGGAAAAAAATACACTGCTATGACGGCAAGAGTTCATCAAGAAATAGTCACCCGCCAACCTCGGCAAAATTGAAGGCTATTTTTCCAATCAAACTCCTAAAATCACAATCAACATCAGCCACACCTAAGTCTCTTGGTTCGATGAGGTTGCGCTCTAGGGGCAAGATCACACTGTGGAGATAATTTATCGTGATGAAAGGCTAGAGCACGATTTTTCGCGGTCTTTCATGAGATTTTACTGAAGCATGTCATTCCCCATACACGATCACAAAAGGGAGCTAAGCTGTTAAAGTCATTACCATCATGGTCATCCGACGGCGCCTGACAACAAAGTTCTTTAATAGACTTTTTCGAGACCATTTGTATAGCTGGTATGTCTTGGAAAAGCCAACATTTTAAAACTAAAAAACAATTCTCCCCTGTTTTGGGTTTTTGCTGCTGGCTCTTGCCTCTTTATTATTTCTCGTGTTACGCATGGTTTTCGTGTGCAGAAATAAATATTTCAGATTATGGCGTTCCAACACTTCTACACCTACTCTGACGGCATTCCAGTACCGTGATTTGGACGCTAATGGCATTCTAGCATCCCAATTTCATCCGCTGATGGTATCCCGGCACTACTTCCTATACACTGATGGCTTTCCAGTACTGCTGATGGCTTTTCCAGCACTACAACTGCGACGTTTATGGCATTCATGCGTCGTGTGCTATTTCTTGTAACCCGAAGATTTAAAACAAGGATCTGGAGGCTTAAAAAAAATCTGAGTATTCCTGAGACATGGTATGATTATTACTGTGTCGTAGGTTGTGAACATGTTAAAAGAAAAGACAACCGTGTGTTGTCAAAAAAAAAATGTCGCACAGGTCTTTAAAACAAAAATGACCTGAGTTGTTGCTCACTCTGTTGAAGCAATATTTCTAGCTGTTTGCCTGGAGCCTCTAGCTGTTATTCGTCTCTATGCAAGCATACAACGTGGAGGCAGCTCTCAAGTAGCACGAAAGTCAAAAAAAAAATGGCAGCATGCAGCACGCAGCATGCACCACACAGCTTCATCCTTCTCTCTCCGCGAAAAAAAAAAATTGGCAACATGCAGCATGCAACATGGAGCATGCAGCATGCAACCTCTCTCCGCGAAAGTCAACAAATGCGGCAGCATGCATCATGTCCTCTCTCTCCTATTTTGTTTTCTTTTCTTCTTTCCTCTCACTCTCACCTGGTCACATTATACACAGTGATAGACCTTACACCTTTTTCTGCCCACGAGATGCTCTACGGGCTGCTTGCATGGACTGTCACGGATTGTTAAATGTTTTCTCAAGCAAGCAAATGGGCACATGCATGGATACAGCTTTTGGTCACAGTTTACAAGAAGAAGACTATTCTTGGTACACAGGATGAAATTAAAAATGCAGATTTTATTCCATTACATGAGGGCAGGCAAATAACCATTCAAATAAAAAAAAACATCGTTCAGTCCGATGAACGTAGAGTAACTTATTTGAAAGCAAAAGATCTACGCGAGGAACAAACTCAATAAAATGAAGGCTTTACAGCCTAAGACTTGAGGAGGTGAGGTCTGAAGTTATGCTGCATGAGAAGGCTAAAATGGTTGTCACTTGATCCCAAGGTCGAGCATCATGCTCCTCTTTATTCGCTTGATCGTGTGCCATGAACTCTTCGGCTTTTTCGCGATGACTAATCAATTCATCGGTCCTGCCAACAGACCCCTTGAACGTAGCCTTACCATCTTCAAAACGTTTTTATTGCTTCTTGTTCATCTTTGATGGCTTGAGCTTTCAGTTGTTTTAATTCCACTAAAATCTTAGCCTGTCGTTCAACCTCTTGTGAACGTCTCACCTTTTCTTCTCCCCATTCCTTCATCTCTTTCTCGCGTGGTTGGAGTTCTTCTTTCATGGCACGAAGCAGGCTTTGCATTTCTGGACAAGCCTTTCGCAGCTTCTCAAGAACGGGACGCAACTCATCTCCACGAGACTGAAAGTGAGACTTAGTAAAAGTTTCTCTCCCATCAAGACATGCCTCTAATTCTCGCAGTCTCGTTATTAGTACTTCAACATCAGGAGGATACTTGTCATGGTACGTTCTCGCCCATGAAGGAAAAATTTGCTGCTTGAGCAGTTTAAGGATCATCACCTTGTTGATGGGTACCTCCTTCAAGAGATTTTGTTTGTCAGCCAGATCAAACTCAACTGTTCTTGCTCGACGGATGTCTGAATGGTGTTCTCGAGGTAATGTGAAGGAATGAACAACTTCCCCTGGACCTTCAACCCCATCAACTAAGTGATCCACTTTGAGCTCACGAAGATACTTGCTACTGACAATCTGAAAAGTGGCAATAACAGAGGACAATGGCGCATTATCTCCTCCTTCTGCATATGAAGAAGTAAAATGTGTGTTATTGGGCAAAAAAAAACTTTAAATATATGTATGCGTGTGTACAGAAGCCGCATGCAAATGCATGTGTGCAGAAGTTGCATGCAAAGGGAGTGTATGCGCATGCAAGCCTCTGGCCGATGCACTAAAAAAATTTCCTCTACACACATGTAAGATTTGACACCGAAGTGACCCATGCATGCCATTTCTTTTGGCAGGAAGAAATGCTTGCCATGCAAACTAGTGTCTCTATTGTTTTATTAAAAAATTGGTGGTCCTCTTGTTCACTGCACCGTGAGTTTATTTATGCATGCGGTCATGAGGACTTGAGAAATAATTCTTACCCCGTGAGTGGATTTTTCATCTTTTAATTCTTCCACACTCACGAAGTATATATGGATTTATTTGAAAAAAACTTAAATTACCTTCAACTGGACGGTCTTCGTTCACAGCAATGGAGGTCAACTGAGATTTAACTCCATTAATTTCAGCAAGTCCACCACCAGCTTCAAGGTGCTGCATCTTTGGGGGAGGAGAGTCCCTAGAGCTATCATCCAAATATTCATCACCACTTGAAAAAGCTATCGCCCCAATAGTGTCCTCCCCAGCAATCAGAGGTTCAACTTCCACCACCTTCTTTCCCTTCTCCGTTTCATTTCCCGCGCTAGCTTCATTTGTTCTTGGGGCAGTGGCACGGGGAAGTCGATTGCTAACACCGCCACGACCAACTGATGGCTTCTCATCGCGAGTAGAGTCCTTTGTATCCCGTTTGCGTTTAGAGTCTGATTCCTTGCGCAAACCTATAAGAAACCATTTTTTTGATAAATACACATTCAATCAGCACTCGCGTTATCATAATTTGATGTTATCTTACTTTCAAGTGGTCTCAGAGGCACATTTGCTGGTTTCCGATTCTTAGCCGAAGCAAGGGAAGAGTCTCCGTGGCGAGAACTTTTCTCATTTCTGGTTGCCTCCATTTTCTTTGAGCTGGCATGTACTACAGAGGAGTCCTTATCTCTTGCAGGACGCTCCTCAGCACTCCGGCGTCTCTTGTCCTTGCGAACCATATTGCCTGGCTTCAGATGGCTAAAGAAGATAAAAAAGGTCACGCGATGCACTTTATAGTCCACTTGCGAATCTGTACCCAACAGTCTCGAGCCTTTCAAAAATCAAAGCATGGATCCTATCGTTGCCTACCAACCTTTTCGGGTGGTTCAGTACAGACTACAGAGTACCGTTGCATGCATGCGCCCCTATATTTCTATCTCCGTCGTTGCATTGCATGTACCCTTAAATTTTTCTCTCCGCTGTTCAATGCATGCAACCCTTGCTTTCTCTCTCCACTAGTCGCCATTCACCTCGGTAGTCACACATGCATAAATACTCTTTCATGCATGTGTACTATTATACTTCCATGTGGCTATGGGATCTTTTATGGCTAGAAATTCTACGGCAACATCAAATGCACAGCCAAGTTTCTTTTGCTGTAAAATGAAAGGCTGCAATTCTAAATGCACCTCTTGTGGAAATCCAAAATTACACTAATAAAAGTGTATTTGCATCGATCCGAGTCCGATGTCCCTCTTTCTCGAATTCAGAACGATGGGGGGCATTTGTTGGATAAAAAAATTAAATAAATAAATACTTTCAGCGGTTAACGAGTTAATTTAGGATTTTCAACAAATCAATCCAGTGCGGGTAAACCACGTAACTAACCGTCCCTTATTTTCGCTGCCGATCGTGCGGAAGTGCAGAGGCTCCACTCCTTCCACGAATCCACGATCAGTACGCAATGTCTTTTAAAAGCCGAAGCAACCGCAAAAGGAGTCTTCTTCTCTCTGGCGCACAACACATCTCTCGGGGCGGGCACAGACGGTGCAAGCTCATTCACACACAAAACACCATCTCTCTGCTCTGTTCAACCAGCACACACAAGCAGCAGGAGCAGACGCAGGAACCAAGTAGGAGACAAGGAAAAGGTAAAAAGGCTGCAGGATTCTTGAGCTAGCCGTCACGTCCCTATCATCTCTCTCTTTCTTCTCTCTCTGTCTCTTTCTTCTTCTCACGGTACATGCATGAGAGACAGCCGCCTAGTAAGAAAGGGCTGCACCTTGTTCCTTTTATTTTAGTATTACTTGCAGGCAATAGTTTAAGGGAGAGGAGAGACACATTTGTGCCTTGGTTCATCAGCGCCATGACTGGCGGGTAGACCGAGGGCTGCCTTCTTTCTCCCTCTGTCTTCTACTACCTCTCTCTCGGCTCTCTCTGTTTCCTCCATCCGCTCGTGCCAGGCACTGCTCCCTCATCTACTCCTACACGCGGCCAGCGGCATGGACGGCTGTGGCTTCGGCTCGCCCATCCCCGGCGACGGTGCAGCTCCTCCCCAACATGGCCTCGGCCCGGTGCGGCGGCGGCGCCAACGGCGTCCACACACACGGCGACCTCTGCCTCCCATGGTGCGGCGGCAACCCCACAGCTTCAGCGCGCCCATCTCCACGCGACGGCCTGGGGGCCATGCGGCGGCGTGCCCATCTCGCCTCGGCGGCGTCCACGGCGGCGCGGCCCCAATCTGCCCCCAAGCGGTCGGCGCCCGGCGGCGGCAAAGCTCGCGGCGGCCGGCTCGGCGATTCCATCCTCTCCAGCACGGCGCGACGGCCCGGCGGCGGCCTCCTCCTCCCTAGGCGCAGGCGGCAGCGCTGAAGGCAGCGACCCGGCGTGCCTTCCCCATCCACGGCAACCGGCAGCGCCTTTGCTTCTTCCCGGACTGCGCCGCGGCTTCCCACAGCGTCAGCCCGGCGTGGCATCCCCACGCCGGCGGTGACTCCGGCCTTTCGGCGCGATGGCGACCCCCACGCGGCGGCCCCTGCTTCTCTTCGGCACGAACCGCCGGTGGCGACTCCTAGTTTTACTTGCAGGCAATAGTTTAAGGGAGAGGAGACACATTTGTGCCTTGGTTCAACAGCGCCATGACTGGCGGGTAGACCGAGGGCTGCCTTCTTTCTGAGACGCCGATAAGTCCAAAAGCTGCTGTTAACAAGTGCCCAGGATGCGGAGTCTACGCATACGAGTGCTATTCAGATAGTTTGCATGGCTCGTGCATGGCTCATGCATGCATGCACGTGTAGTCATTTAAATAATCCAGAATGGCTAATCATGTGTATGTATGTATGGCTCTTGTACTATGTAACGTATATGAGGATCACTATACTCCAAGATTTTACTTCGTTGCCACCAATCAAGCTAGCACACTATGAAGCTGTTAATGGTGTCGTGATCTCGCTGCCCACATATGCCTACGGATTAACTAGCAGATGATTCTTTCTGTGGACCGATGGACCGATACTCTCTCCCGCCAACAACTGCAACTCTCTTCGCTGATCGTGGATGATCCTTCTAATAATGGGTGCATCATATATCTTAACTAAGGCGTGGATATTTCTTCCTGCGGACGGATATCTTCACTTTCCACTTGTGAACAAACTCTCCAAATCAACTACACCGGCATCAACTTGGATGATCAATAACACTCCCATATCTACATCTGTGACAAGACACAAAGGACACCCTCGTTGACGCGCCAATGTTACACGTTCAAGTCCAAATCAAAGTGCTGATTACGCAATCCTACTAACACTCCAAGATGATAATCGTGAAGTTCGAGACCAACGAGGCCGGACGACCCGAACGGGTGGAGCCAACGCTATGGCTACGCTACAAACAGTTCACAAGTATTCTCATAAGAGCGTGATCTGTCGTCATCGCTACACCGACTCTCATTCACATCGACGAGTGTGATTGTCGCAAAGTGAAAGAAGAAGAAGACGAACGCAGCTTAATCGGAGGTGGTTTGCGTGTGTGGCGAACGTAATTAACTGGGCATTCTCCCGAGGACCCAGGAGCCAGAACTTTTACATTGCCTGATCACATGCTTAACCAATAGGCTATGGACGTACATTTTCGAGAACTTGTGTTTTTGTTGTTAAATGAAATAACAGTGTTCTCGATCTTTTTTCCTTTTGTTTACTCGGTACACTGGCACGCCCGCTTTTTCCTTAATGTTCTGCACTAGGGCAAATTTGTGGCGAACAAATTTGGCACGCCCAGTGGGACATGGTTCTCTTCCCATCTTTGCTGCGGAAAGGCTCGAAGCTGTTTGTGCCTATTTATAGGCTCAATATCACCTTCGCCTTTTCCTTTCTTCTTCTTCTTCTTTGCTTCTCTTCTTCTGTATTAAAATAGCGTGGTCTTAACTCTAAGAGACCTCTTTTTTGTTTGCAGGAGGATCATCTCCCGTGACTATGGCGTATGTGATTCATTTCGGGTCATTTGCACCAACAACTGTGACGGTTGAAGACTCCAAAGTTTTCTCTTTGATGGCCAAGGACACATTCGAGACTAAGAAGGCGTTCAAGCAAGCTTCTTCTCGCGCCACTAAGGAGCATCATGCCTTGATGGAGGAGGCTCGATCCTTTGTGAAGCAATCCACTAAGAGGAATGCTGAAACACACTTGGTCACTTCTTTAGGAGCTGCAGTTGCTAGGCTGCGCTTACTTGAGGCAAACAGTCGTTGATATGAGAGCGAGCATCCAATGCACAACTATAGAAGGAAACTAAGCAAGGTTCAACGTTTACGCCGCTTGATCACCCTTCGTACTGCTGGACAAGCCAACGAGGAAGATTGGTTCACCGGGACTTTCGACTCCTCCGATGAAGATGAAGCCAAGGAGCAAATAATGAACAATTTCTAGACGCGTCACCCTCAACGGGAGGACATCCTACGGAGGCGTACCACATGCTCAAGCTCCATTGCTCCATGCTTTCATATAGGTGAGGAAGGTAAGCACGATTCCATTCGTACTGACAATATTTTCGTGGTTTTGTCACCTGAGACAGTAGCACCCAACAATGAGGAGCTATGTGGGGAACTATCTTCAAGCTCAAGTGTCTCATTTTGGAAGGCTTTTCCAAGAACGCGAGGCAATGACGACTACCACCCAAGTTGGGGGCATGGTGAATCACCGGCGTCCAATTCGCCAAGCTCTACACCGACCAACAATACTAGGGCCACGACCCATTTCTTCATCAAGCCGAAGTGTGCACCAAAGGCTAGACGAACGACCGGCTTGATGGAACCAATGGACAACGCAACAAGTTCATCAGCCGTCACCAACTTCCTCTCATCCTCGAAGGTTAACCGTCTCATCGACAATACCAACATTGCCACCCATTCTGCCAACTTCGCTGATGGCGCCAAGGAATCAACAAGTGGCTTTGAAGAATAAATTCAAACGTGAGAAGCGTCGAAGGAACCGTGCGGCCCTTTTCCAAGAACTTGAAGAACTCGTGCTCAATCACACACAGATTAGAGTTCGAGCCAATGGAGAAGTTATTCGCGATAATGAGAAGATTGCTTTTCACATCTTTCCAAGGTTGGAACAAAGTGAGAGGTATAAATACTTGATCGATCGGCTTGCACCAAAAGTACGCGTGGAATCCAATGAAGACCCTCACGATGGTATAGTACGACCCCGCCAAGAATCTGCGGCTACCCCTCCACATCGACGTAGCCCAAAGAAATCAAACATCGTCACTCCTACCGCAAAGGAGTCTCTCTCAACATCCACACACGATCAAGGAGGCCGATTGATGAGATCAGAGATCCACATCTCACTTCCAAAATCAACAACGGCATTCACGAACGCCAAAATAAAGCAAAAACTACCTCAATAGGTACAAGCCACAAATGACAACGTCGCTACGTGTAGCATATTGACGATGCGTTCTTTGCAAGAAGATGAAGATAGATGGAGGCCGCCACCTATCACGCAAGAGTTCTCATACCCGTCTGATGAAGAAATCGTCTCCGATCCAAATGTTGTTTTCTCAAGGGCACGATCATCCACTCAAGTGAGCTCAAATGTGCGGAATCTTTAAGATAAAGCAAGGTTGACGGTCAATTGCTTACCTCTCACAACTGGAATGGAGGCATTTTCCGATGATGGTTCAGCGCGCTATTATAACACCCCGACACGACACTACACTAGCATTGCCGCACGCCTGCCTCAAGATCCAAATATGATTCATCAAGTTGCAAGCCGTCGTGGACCCAATACCTGGTTGAAGGCTATCGCCCTACAAAGTCTAGCAAGCACAACTGGAGATGAGCCTGAGCACGAGGAAGACCATTCTGACGCTGACTCACAATCATCATTAGAAAGAGTACTAGATTTCGAACAAGATCAACACTTGGATCGATCTATTCCCTCGGAAGATGAATCAAATTATGAAGATCACATTACCGCACCAGTGCATATGACGGGAATGGAGCAACACAATTCTCCACCTCCACCCCTGGCACATAATTCAACACCGCAAGGTGAACCTTTACAGCTTGGAGGTGAAGGAAATCGAACTAGCGGAGCGAGCACATCACAGTCACGAGAGGCTGCACTGGAGGAACAAGTTCGAGAACAACAACGCAAACTTGATGAAATTTCGATGAAATTCGACCGCTTCCTCAAAGCTTTTGCAAACACTAACGTTAGAACACCTCAAGTTAATGTGCAACAATCACCCCTACCTCAACATCAACCAATAGATCCACAGTTTGAGAAGCTTGGAGTAGTTGAACACCTCGAGGCACAAGCTGATGGAGCACCAAGGCGAAACTCGGCAACAAGTGCACGTCATCAACCCTCTGCTATCCCGATTAACTCCGCAACGCCACAACCACCGCCTAGTACGTTGAAACATTACCATGACTATGTTGCAGATTTAGTAGATCGGAAGCTAAAACAGATCACTGCGGAAAGAACTCCACGAACATCGGATCATGAACTTGAGAAGCCTTACGAGTCATGGCATGATCTCGTTCCGTACCCCTCTGGGTGGCACCCGCCCAAGTTTCACCAGTTTGATGGTACGGGAGATGCAAGAGAGCACCTTGCAAATTTTGAAGCAGCCTGCGGAGACACGGCCAATAGTTCTTCGCTTCTTCTGCGGCAATTCTCTGGGTCCTTGACCTGCCCTGCATTCCATTGGTATAGTCGCTTACCCGTCGGGTCTATCCCGAGTTGGGTTGTAATGAAAGATGTTTTCAAGAGTCATTTTGTGGCACTAAAGAAGGATTTGTCCTTTGTGGAGCTATCACAAGTCCAACAAAGGCGAGATGAGAGCATTGACGATTATGTGATGCGTTTTCGAAATAGTTATGTGCGCCTCACTAGAGCTATGCATGTTGAAGATGCAATTGACCTATGTGTCCATGGGATGCTGAATCATTGGTCTTTAGAAGTGTTAAGGCGTGAGCCCAAAGATTTTAGTACTCTTAGCTCTGCAGTGGCTGCAACAAAGATTGAGTTTACCAAAGCGCCTCAAATAATGGAGCTCTACAAAAATGCTGGCGCTATTGATTCGGCGAAGCGCTTTAACTCCACCCCGAAGCCAAATAACACCGGGGGCAAGTTCAAGTCAACGGTTGAAGCAAACACCACCAAGTTCATCTCTTCAGGAGCCCAAGGAAGTGTACCAACTCTTGGAGTCAAGAGAGATCAACCAAGAAACAAACAACGACCAACGATGCAAGAATTGTTGAAGAAACAATACATTTTCAAACGGGGATTGATCAAGGATATGTTTGACCAACTAAAGGAGCATGGAGGCCTTACTCTTCCGGAACCACGACAACCTGAACAGGTAAACATGACTGATAACCCTTTGTTTTGTCCCTACCACAGGTACGTTGGGCACGTTATCGAAGACTGCATCGCATTCAAAGAGTGGCTACAAAGGGCGATCGATGAGAAGAAAATCAATTTGGACCCGGGAGCTGTCAACCCCGATTATCATACCGTGAACATGGTGGCTGTGCACTTCGGATCTTTGTCAAAACAAGAACAAGGTGAACACCAAGACAACTGTCGGCCATTTAATCAAGTTCGACAACAATTGAAAATTAAGGAACCTTCACCATCATCAACATCCACGACGACCCAGCGACAACCTCAAAGTGACGAAGTAAAGGCTCCATGGACCACAGTGCGGCGAAAGTCATCACTAAGACGAGCACTCCCTCAACACCTACACCCGGTGACACGAGTATCGGTCTTTCCAACAACAAGAAGGGAATTAAACACAAGCCATCGCCGACTTCCACCCCGTTTCATCCCCAAGTCTCATGGAGATGAAGCTTTCCCGCGTGTTCCACGTGTACTACCTACGTTGGCGCAATACATGCCAAAAGTTTGGAGACCCGTCGCTACAAAGGAAGCAGAAGAGACGCAATCCAAGGAAGA
>SPJY01032113.1:0-10057 GCA_005191435.1 Raddia distichophylla | reverse complement strand
TGCGTTTTGGGTCTACAGGTGCAAAACAGAACAAACGAGGGCCAGACCGGGCAACAGGCCAGGCCGGCCGACCCACCTAGGTAAGCCGACCCAGCCATGTCACCGATCGAGCCCTGTCCTCTCCCCAGTGGCATAAAAACACAAAAGGAGGACATCTAGACCATCCACTGTTGTCGGTTCGATCGAATGGACACGGTTGCTTCACAAATGAGCATTTAGATGTCTTCATCTTGTGTTTTTATGCCATTGGGGAGAAAACAGAGCTAGATCGGTGACGTGGACAGGTCGGCCGGCCTAGTGGGTCGGTCGGCCTGGCCTATTTCCCGGTCTGGCTCTGGTTTGTCCCTTTTTGTACCTGTAGACCCAAAACTCACCAAAACTTGCGGAACTTTATTAGAATAACTAAAATGTTAGTATAAACCTTGATTTTCCCTCGAAAAGCCGGAATTCCGAAATATGTTGCCGTATGAAATTGGTGTTTATTTGACGTCAACAATGACATGTGTCCCTACACGTGGAGCACCCCGGTTGGCTGCGGAACACTATAAAAGGACCCCTACACCTCACTTGTTACACAACACACAACACATTCCACACTTTCATTCCACTTATTAGAGTAGCTCTTAGTTAGTAGAAGTTGGGAGTTAGAGTCAAGTCGGGCTGACGCTAGGAGTTCCGGAAGTGTCTTCGGGAGTTCGGGCAATAGCTCTTATACCCTTTCCTAATTGTTTCAATTAGTGAGATCACTTCATTCATTGCTTATGTGTTGAACTTTATTTGAGCTGAGTATATCTACATAAATGAGTTGTGTAGATTTGCCTTACCGGTAGCTTGTATTCGTCTGGAATCAGTTTAGATTCTCACTCATATACAGTTAGAGCCAGGCATTGAACCTAGATAAACTTCTTTTTAGTACTGAGGAAGATTGATTAGATATAGCCGCAGACGTGGTGTCTGAGACTAGGACTAACTCGGTTTACATCCGGACCCACGTATATATGGTAGGTGGTAGGTGGTGGCAGCTCTATCCATTCGTAGATACTAAGTATCTCGAGCGTAACCCACAGCGTCCGGCTTTGGACCAGTAGAGCCAAATCGGAACGATCATAACCATTCGGGATTTCAATTCAGGATAGCGGGTGGTAGTGAGTGTCTGAGCTCCGACAACGAATATCAAGTGAACCACTAGTTGATTACCCTAAGCTTGCTCAATTAAACTGAATCACACTATTTTGAGAACTTATTAAACTTGTCTCGTTGTCCTCCCAACTGTCTATCTAGCTAGTGTAGCTTTCTCTTTATTTGTGTGAATATTTATCATGTGTGTGTCCCGGTCTTTTCATTTATCCTAACCCCCGTTACCTAGACTGGCTGGTATTTTAAATAATTAAGATATAGAGGTTTATCTCTTTAAACCCTCGTTCCCTGTGGATTCGATAACTCTAGGAATACTCCTGGTGAAAACTACAAGCGATATACGTCCGCTTGCGGATTAATTTCTTTGAGCGTAAGTATCGCCAACAAGTTTTCTGGCGCCGTTGCTGGGGAACACAGCGGTTTCTTAAAAAGAGATAAAAAAATATTTTCAAAAACCTACATCTAAACTATTTAATTTACCAGCCTAGTTTAACGGGAATTACCCTTCTCCGTTTTTGATCTGTGGAACTAGCAGAGCGGTGGATGACCGGTTTTGATCTTCCTGAAAACTTTCGTCAAAATCCGGAGTCACTGGTGCGAAAGACAAGACCTCGAGTCCTACCTTCGCAAATCCGTGTCTCTGAGTTATCAAACCTCACGAGCAATTCTTTCCTCGTCACCGAGACACCTTCATCATCGATGGCTGTCGAGAAGATCATTCTTGAATTCTCAGCTCCGTCAAACACCAATGTCCCCACTGGACCTACCACCAATGTGGGCGACGGTGGTTTCGAGCTGAAACCAGCTCTCATCAACATGGTTCAGGCGAGCCCCTTTTGTGGCAAGCAAACGGAGGATGCCAATGCACATCTGCAGCATTTCCTTGAAATCTGTAGTACCTTCACCATCAAGGGTGCAACTCCTGACACTGTCCGGCTATGCCTATTTCTGTTCTCATTGATCGGGAAGGCAAAACAATGGTTCTATGCCAACAAAGATGCAGTCTCAACTTGGGAGAAGTGCTCCAATGCCTTCCGCACCAAGTATTTTCCTCTGGGCAAAACCAATGCCCTGCGGAAAAAGATTTTCGCATTCCAACAGAACACTGATGAATCCATTTCGGGTGCCTGGGAGCGACTACAAGAATATATACTGGCTTGCCCCCACCACGGGATGCAAGACTAGTTTATCATTCAGAGTTTCTATCATGGGCTTAACCGTACTACTCAAGAGCACCTCGACGCTGCCTCTGGAGGAGCCTTCTTTGTGCTCAGTGTGAGTGCTACCCGCACTCTCATTGAGAAGATGGTCTCAAGCCAGGGCTGGATAGATGAGCGTTCACAGCCGCGCACTCGAGGAGCCCACCAAATCGACGATATGGATATGCTCGCGGCAAAAATGGACTTATTAATGAAGAGGCTGGAAGCGTCGAATCGAACCGTCCAGGCGCTCGAATCTCGCATGACTTTTCCGGAGAAACCCTTTTCCAGAGCTGAAGGAGAAAACCCTTGTAGTCATCTCCATCAATTTGAGCTTTTGTGCTCCAGTCGTGAAATTCGCGGAATGACTCAACAAAAGCTGAGATGGAAATTGTTCCCATTCTCTCTCACGGGATCAGCGAAGTTGTGGTTTAAAATGACCGTAGGAACATTCAACGGTAGTTGGGAGATTCTGCAGGAAAAGTTTTGCCTCATGTATTTTCCTCTCACAAAACTTGTAGGATTACGGAAGAAAGTTCTTACCTTCCGTCAAAATGAGAGTGAAGATATAGGAGCAGCTTGGGTAAGATTTACCCAGTTGATCAAACCAGGTCCTGACTTGTGTATACCTGAGCCTATGCTCATGCAACACTTTGTCGATGGATTGACCACGGAGAGTATCAAACTTCTGAACATAGCTTCCGGAGGATCTTTTGTCCACAAGACCGTCGAACAAGGGAAGGAAATCCTAAGCAGATTGCAAGGAAATACTCCCTATATCGACGCTTTTGATGAGCCATCGGACCTAGAGTTCAAACATGAGAACAACCCTGTACCTGTAGAACAACCTACTGGATCAAACCTTCTGGCCCGAACCGAATCCTTTCAAATAAAGGAAACTCCCATAGCCATGCTTTCCGGTGATGAAGACTCTGAATCTGAGGATGCATTCATCCCGATTTTAGCCTCTTATGCTTTTGATGAGGAATGCCATGACTTTGGAAATGCTACCGCGCTAACAATAGTCGCCTGGCAACCTCAAGAACTCAAGCCACAAGCCATGGATAGAGGAGAAATCTTAGCATGAAAAGAGAATCTTTCGAGTCTCACTGCCATTTTGAGTAGGGAAATGATGGATGCAGTAGAAAATTCTGAGGAGATAATCACGCTATCCCCTCTTAAAAAATTCTGCTCTGTGCATACCCAAGGTTTGGATTTTAGCAAAGTTCCCTATGACCCTGGTCTTGGGATAAACTGTATCTCAAGAGCGTTAGCATCCGTGACCCCATCGAATCACACCCCATTCCCCTCTCAAAAGAAAGTTAGATGGCAACCTGGCCAAATTTTTCAATCTGAGGAGATCCTCAGAAATGTCGAGGTGACCTTGAATGACCATTGTGTCACTCTGGACTTTCATGTCTTCAATGTCCCTGACCCATTCCACACTCGTCTCCTGATCGGGCAACCCATAAGGGAATTGGTCCGGAATATGGAAAGAGGAGAATTTGTTGGCCTGACGGTCGACAAACAAGACTTTTCGGTGAGCTTTGCGCGTTCCATCAACTTCCCAATAGAAGCCGAGCCACTCCCTGACCCACTTGAAGAGGCAAGAGCTGCCTCTCTCCTCGAGGTAATCAAACCTCCGGGCTTAGAAGACGATGTTCCATACATTGTTTCCAAGGAGGAACCTAATGGTTTTGACAAGTTCAATGAGAAAGAAGAACTTCCACCCTCGTCTGTTGAGCTAAAACCCCTTCCTCCTGGTTTCAAGCACTTCTTCCTTCACAACAATTGTAACAAGCCGGCCATCATCAGCAATTCGCTGAGTGAAGATAAGACCCGCCGTCTTGTTGCCACGCTCGAAGCTTACAGCTCGGTCTTAGGCTACTACCTAAAAGACCTCAAAGGGATTAGCCCGAGCTTTTGTACTCATCGTATCCCAATGGAAACTAACCAAAAGCCCACGAGGGAACACCAGCAAAGGCTTAATAATGCGATGATAGAAGTGGTCAAGAAAGAAGTTTTGAAACTCTTTCAGGCTGGGTTCATTTACCCGGTATCTGTCAGTGAGTGGGTGAGCCCAGTCCAAGTAGTTCCGAAGAAAGGAGGCATGACGGTAGTACAGAATGAAAGGAATGAACTTATTCCTCAACGCACTGTCACTGGTTGGCGGATGTGCGTAGACTATCATAAGCTTAATCAAGCCACTAGGAAATATCATTTCCCCCTGCCTTTCATCGTTGAGATGCTTGAGCGATTGGCAAATCACTCATTCTTCTGTTATCTTGATGGCTACTCTGGTTATCATCAAATTCCCATCCACCCTGATGACCAAAGTAAGACCACATTCACTTGTCCGTATGGCACTTTCGCCTACCGACGCATGTCATTTGGGCTTTGCAATGCCCCTGCATCTTTCCAAAGGTGTATGATGGCAATCTTTTCTGACATGATAGAAAAGATCATGGAAGTCTTCATTGACGACTTTTCTGTCTAGGGGGCCTCTTTTGATGATTGCTTGGCATATCTAGAGAAGGTCCTTCAGAGGTGCCAAGAAGTGGATTTAGTGCTGAATTGGGAGAAATGCCACTTTATGGTAAGAGAAGGAATCGTCTTAGGCCATCTAGTGTCAAATCGAGGCATAGAAGTGGATAGAGCTAAGGTTGAAGTGATAGAGCGGTTGCCGCCACCAATAAATGTCAAAGGAATTCGTAGCTTTTTAGGACATGCTGGATTTTACAAACGATTTATAAAGGACTTTTCCCAAATCGCTAGGCCTTTGACTAATTTGCTGGCAAAAGAAGCCAAGTTCGTCTTTGACGAAGACTGTCTCGTAGCCTTCAGAACCCTTAAGAAAGCTCTAATTTCTACGCCTATAATTCAACCACCTGATTGGAACTTGCCCTTTGAAATCATGTGCGACGCTAGCGATTTTGCCATTGGGGCAGTGTTAGGCCAATGCAAGGATAGAAAGCATCATGCGCCATTGCATATGCGAGTAAAACCTTAACAGGCCTGCAACTCAATTATGCCACCACAGAGAAGGAACTCCTAGCCGTAGTCTTCGCGATAGAGAAGTTCCGATCTTACTTGGTAGGGTCGAAGGTGATTGTCTACACAGACCATGCAGCCCTCAAATACCTTCTTACCAAGAAACATGCAAAAACCAAGGCTTATCCGTTGGATCCTTTTGCTCCAAGAATTTGACTTAGAAATTAAGGACAAGAAGGGAGTAGAAAACTCTGTGGCCGACCATCTTTCCCGAATGCAAGTTGAGGAGAAGTTGAACCCATAGATGATTATCTACGGGACGACACCCTGCTGGCAGTCTCTTCTGCTAACCCCTGGTATGCTAACATAGTAAATTACTTGGTAGCTGGGTAAATACCACTAGGGGAGGATAAGAATAAATTGATCCACGACAGTAGGACCCATCTTTGGGATGAGCCCTATTTGTCTAGAGTCTGCACTGACGGATTACTTCGCCGATGCATTCCGGCGGCCGAGAAGCAAGAAGTCCTTGAAAAATTCCATTCGTCACCATACGGGGACCACTTTGGCGTTTTTAGAACCCATACCAAAGTTTGGCAAAGTGGATTCTTTTGGCCCTCCATGTATAGTGACACTAGGGAGTTCATAAGACGATGCGCTAAATGTCAAAGAGTGTGAAATATTATTTCTCGAGATGCTATGCCCCTAAGGAATAATCTTCAAATTGATCTTTTTGATGCATGGGGGTAGATTTCTTGGGCCCATTCCCAAAATCAGACTTTTGTGAGTACATTTTAGTGGCCATCGACAATGTCTCCAAATGGGTCGAGGCACTTCCTTGCCGTGCAGCCGACTCCATACACGCTAAAAGGATGTTCCAGGAAACCATCTTTCCTAGATTTGGCGTTCATAGGATCGTCATTAGCGATGGAGGATCACATTTCATCCATAAAAGCTTTAAGTATGCACTTAAGAGCTTAGGATCAACCATTGGGTAGCCACACACTATCATCCTCAAACAAGCGGTTAGGCTGAAACATCTAACAAACAAATTAAGAACATCTTGCAAAAGACTGTAGATGCCATGGGAAAGGGTTGGAAATATAAATTGAATGACGCACTTTGGGCATACCGAACTGCATATAAAACTCCAATAGGTATTACCCCGTACCAACTTGTTTACGGGAAGATTTGCCATCTCCCCGTAGAATTAGAACATAAAGCCCATTGGGCAATCAAACGATGGAATATGGATATTCGTTCAGCTGGATTAGAAAGACAAATGCAATTAGCTGAATTGGAAGAGTGGAGAGAAAAAGCCTACCATAGCTCGAAGTTATACAAAGAGAGAACAAAAAGGTGGCACGATAAGCGAATAGTCATAAAGCGATTCAAAGCTGGTGATAAAGTGCTTCTCTTTAATTCTCGAGTGAAATTGTTTGGACATGGAAAACTTCGTAGCAAATGGGAAGGGCCATTCACGGTGCTAAATGCTTCTGATCTTGGTGTTGTCACTCTCCAAAATAATGATGGCGGAATTTTCAAAGTAAACGGGCAACGTTTAAAAATCTTTCTCGAACCTGAAATGCTTGAGGTTGAGGACATTCATGTCCTCGAATTCATTGAAAATTGACTTTTTCCTTGCAGTCCAGCTCCGACCGACAAAAAAAAAAGAGCAATTACATAAAATTTTCCTTTTCAAACACAAATAAACGGTGAGATTAGGCTTTAGACCTAGAATGTGAGTGACCCTAGGAAGAGGAGGCCCGAACCAGGCCAGAGCTAGGCCGGCCGACCTAGGGTAGGTCCGCCGACCCAGTCAGGTCGGCCGGGCTGAAGTGGATCGGCCGGGGAGCTAACTGTCTCTGTCGGCGGTTGAGATATCGATCTCAAGTCAACTAAGGTTCTTGAGAAGGGGAGATAGGAGACACGCCGAACAGAGCGAACCGCAATCAACGAGCAACAGGGAGACACAAGGTTTTTACCCTGGTTCAGGCCTCTCTGGGGAGATAATAGCCCTACGTCCAGCCTTTCTTTATATCAAAGAGGATTACAAGATGGAACTCGACGAGATTAAAAGGTGCTTGGCCGTCAAGTTGTGCTCGCTTGACGTAGATTGGATGCCCTCTACACGCCGTGGGGGTTCGGTTTATATAGCGTTGAACAACCGACCTACCGGGAGATAAGCGGGCCAGGCTAACCACGAGATCGTAACGAACTCATACCATGCCAAATATATCCCGAGGTAGATAAGGTAAACTCCAATTCTTGGGGATCACGACTCCTATTCCAATCCGGGAAACCAACGTCCGGGTCTTCACGTAGCCGTGCAGAACTCTGTTCGAGTTGGACTCGAACACGAATCATAGGCCGTTACGCACCGTGCCGACCAGGAAGATGTTCGGCAGGATGCACTTGGGCCTGATAGAACCTTCTAGGGAGCTGGGCCCTAGGAGGCTGTTCGATTGGGCCGTCAGGGAGTGGGCCATGGCAATGGGCCGTGATTTTATCCCCGACAGTCTCCAAATTCAAAAAATTTTGGAGGAGGAGCGTATCTTCCGATTTTATAGCTCCTGAACGACCCAGATCATTTGAAAAGCAACGGGAAAAGTCGTTCTTTGCATTCTTTTCATATCTCATTCATCTTCCTCCTTTCATCTCTCACCTTTCACCTTCTACCTTGCAACTTTCACCACCACCATGGCTGAACCAAACACCCCTAAGTCTATCCCGTCAATCTACGAGATTGTAGCTAGCGATCCACCGGCTCCAAAGCTTTCGAAGAGTACTTCTGGCAAGCCAACGTTTGGCCGGAATCTGAACTACTCGCCGGTGCACGCACAACAACTGAACTTTTTGCCGGAGGAGAAACAGAAGGTGATGCCACAATTCGAGTGTGGCCGTGCTACATCGCGTGGCCGGCCGACGTCTCCTCACCGTATTGGTGCGGCACGTCCTCTCTCCCCCCCTACGTGTCATCACAAAGGGGAGGGCGCCGTGCGCTCCTTCACCGGCGCGCCCGACGATGGGCCAACTCGGCCCCAAGGGAGGAGTGGCAAGGAGGCTCGTCCTCTCTCCACCGCGCGGTAGTGCCGATGTGACACATCGGGCCGCGCTGCACATGGAGAAAGGCAAGGCGCTCATGAATTATGAGCAATTTGAGCCTCGTTCGCCGGAGTACACACCGGAGGCACCACCGGACTCCCCGCCATGTTTCCTCGTGCGCGGAAGGACGGCCGGCCATGGGAACGTCCTTACCCCATAGCCCAGTCCGTCGATTCCACTTCGCGGGAGAGGACGGTGAGACACACCTGTACACCTCCTCCAATCCGCGGGCAAGGCGGTAACATGGAGTTTAGTGAGGAGGAGGAGCCTCCACTCCGTGAAGTGGTGGCCGCTCTCAAGCAGCGGCAAAACAATCTCGAAGAACAAATGGCGGAGGTCCAAATCCAAATGATGGACCACGATGACAATTTCACAATCCTACGGAAGTCAACGTCGGCAAAGCTCAAGCGTTATGCGAAGGCGATGGGATCGCCTAAGCTTTATGATCCTCCGACTAGTTCGTAGAAGGGATTTGGGTAGAATAAAGAGAGGCGCGAAATTTTTTATTTTCAAATATTTTGATTTCTCAATGTATGCGCCCTTGTTTGTTTATCTTCTCGAGGAAATAAAGAATTGATTGTTTTATTGTGCACGCTTGCCTCGACTGGTGCAAATTTTCTGCACCGGTCGATTTTGTTAGTAACGTGCATATGAGAAATGCAAAGTATAGAGAGAGATGTACTTACTGAAAAATTTTGGACCAAGCCGGGCACGGAACAAGGCCAGCCGACCCAGCCAGATCGGCCGGTCTCCCATAGGTCGGCCGACCCACCAACTTCGCCCACTCGGCTCCGAAATATTCTGGTATGATCCCTGTGTGTTATTGTTGATATTTATCTCTTTCACATGCTCATATAATGTTGCTAAACAATTAAACAAAAATTTTGATACTAAGAATGCAATGATTTCGAAACTATAACAATGTCTGGTAAATTGCGACTCGCATAATTTTTATTCTTTGGTTAAGCTCAACAATTGTGGGAAAGCTCTATTAGGATTAACCACATCTAAATTGTTGGCTCATGAGATATAGAATGCTTAATAATTCCTTGCCTAAGGTTAATTGTTCCTCAGAGGTTTTCATTAAAATCCTAGCTCTTAATTCTTAGAGTGACTTTTCATTTCCTACCACTGCCATATATTTGTCAAGATTTATTCAAGCTTCATAATGGTCATTGATCATGCTAAATTGGGTTAGAGTTTGAATCCTCTTAAGAAATGTTATTTGATCCAATCATTTCCTTTCGCGTACCTTGTTGTTTGCTAGCCTTTCATATCTGGCAACGCTAGTTTCCATCTTGGAACTAAGCGTCAACCTTCGCCAGATATTCCAACCCCATAAAAAATTAGCCAATTATCTCGTGTGATGCTACCATACCTACCTATGTGATGGTCCTCCAAAATAAAATATCCATTTATCAAAACTTTCCAAAAAGTCTTTATTATGTCAAGGCCAAAGAAAGAGAAAACAAGAGACCAATCCAGTCTCTATTATATAAAAAAAAGGAGATCAAGCTCTGTAAGAATTATAATCTCTTCGTGCCTTTTAAGCCTTCTTCGCAAATGGGACAAGAATGTTTTGGAAAATGGAGGAAAACCATCATTTCATAAATACAAGATCGATG
>SPJY01032093.1:0-11042 GCA_005191435.1 Raddia distichophylla | reverse complement strand
TATCCTTACTATCTCTCACCAGAAGATCGGGACCACGCATCCATGCCCATCACATGCTTTACCCACGAAAGGTAATTTACAAAGTAAACCGCCACAAGGTCTTTAACCAACTAACTCCTAGCTCAGACATCACCGCTAAGGATTCCACCTCTGGGCTAGCACTCAGTTGCTAGTGGCCCCCTCTTGCGCCAATAGGTTCAAATCTATGCGACACCGTTATCCACAGATTCTGCACTCAATTATGTGGCACCATGCTCTACAGGCACTGTCAAAATCTGCTCGAATCTGAGCGGTCTCTGTTATCTACGGATCAATTCTGTTAACCACAGATTCTGTGCGACACCATGTGCTATGGATTCTGCGCTGCCTATTCCACCAAGTGAGATGCCTGAACTAAGAGTTTGAAGGGTACTCAACCAGGGCTGCCCATAGCAGCACTCGTGGTCGCACTGTTGAACTTAGTTTGTCTACCTCAAGGACTCAGTACTAAAGGATTGGGGTGGTTCCCACACTGGGCCCGAGTCTCATGCGTACTGCACCAATCCATACAACCATCCACCCAAATCAGGGTTTTCCGAAAATAATTTCCCATTATAATAATAACTATTGTACCCCAATAGTCCCATTTTATCAAACATGACATCATCAACTGGCTTTAAATCACGCATTTCAAACATTGCAATTCACATGAAATAACAGTGACGACGACTAGCAACAAATAGCAGGCCGGCTAAGCATTTAACGATCAACTAATCAATGAAACGGCAATAAACAAGTTATATATTCCTAGGGTTGACAAGGATTAGGTTTATACGATAATAATAAATTCTCTGGCCATTTAACTAATTAGCCTAATCAACTAGCATTTTTACATTTTAATATAATATGCACTTAGCAAATCTAGTAAATCATTTATAAATCTAGGCGGCAATATGATCAACAAATATTATGGGAAAAATTCAACAATAACTTGCCGTAAATGCGGTCTTCCAGACGCCTGGACGGATCTTCGGTTCCAACGGCGTCCGCGTTCGGATCTAGCGCAAATAGAGAAAACACACAATAAATGCACATACAAGAAAAATGAATGCAATAGTGAAAATGACATTTTTAAATTAAAGTATGCATTTACGAATTTATAGAAATTTATTTCATTGAATTTGGAGTTATTTTGCAAAAGATATGAAAATAACAATTTCTGCAGAAAATCAATAAAGAAAATTGGCCATGGGCCGGGCAACCGCGCTCGGCCCAGTAGACAGAACACGCGGGGAGGGAGTGGCCTGGCCTAGCCTGGGCTGGCTCACTGCAGGGCCGCTGCATAGGCAGAGGCCCACGCGGCCAGGCTCGGCTCCGGCCTGTCCAGCCACCGGGGAAGAAAAAACCGGAGAAAGAAAAGGGAGGGAAGAAAAGAAAAGAAAGAAAAGAAAAGAAGGAAAAAGAAGAAGAAAAATAAAAGAAAATGGGCGGGGCCCACTTGGCAGGAAATTTAAATATTTTATTCAAAATAGAAATTCCCAAAATAGTACAATTATATTAGTTTAAATTAATGTGATTTTGGGTTAAACCAAAATATTAATTAGAAAAATATATTTGTAAGTTTTTGCAAATAGTTATTTAAAAATTCAAAGCATGGTTTTGAAAATTAGACCAAATAATCTTTTATTTAAACCAATTTAAAACATTAATTACCAAAATATTATATTTTTTGGCTTTTGCAATTACTTATTTCAAAACCAAATTATTTATTTTTACCAAAATTTTGCTTTGACATTTTCAATAATTAATTTAAAATTCAAAATATTGAATTTAGGCTTTAGAAGGTAACATACACATTTTCAAATTGATTAATTTTTTAAAACTCATGCACATGAAATATAGATGCCGTGCCTTTTAGGTTTTCGAAAATGGGGATGTTACAGATATCGATATTACCCATGTGAGAACCGAAAACCAACTAGCCGATATTTTGACCAAACCCCTTGATGAGAAAAATTCTGCGAGTTGAGTGAATTAAATATTCTTGACTCTCGGAATGTTACTTGACCTATAGCACATATTATTTAGTGATTGAAAATGTTTTTATCATGTCATCTATTTTACTATAGCTATATAGGTCTATATAAATAAATTGATTGATTTGGTTCTTTGGATATTCATATCCCATTTATTCATGGGTGACCCTAGTTTGATTGATTGACATGCTTACGTGTCATTCATGGGTAAATTCAACTCCTAGAACTCCCCTCTATTTTCCCGGAGCGATCTTATCTATTCTCGAAGTGTTTGGAGTCTAAAACTTTCAGTTTCAGTAAGAGGGGGATCGGATGTTCCGATCTGCGTCGGAACTTCCAATGTGGTGCAGAAGTAGTCTCGTCGGATGTTCCGATCTGCGTCGGAACATCTGGTGCGGCACAGTAAGGGTTCCGTCGGATGTTCCCGTCAGATGTTCCAGCCCGGCCCAGTTTCTGCGACCTATTTATTTAACCGCGTGGGTTCTGTCCTTTTTACCCCATGGTTTCTACCCTAAAATTTTACCTTCTCTCTCCACTTGGGCGGCGGCATCGGATCTTCCAGCGGCGTCGGCGGTGCTTGCGTCCCGCAAGGCTCCTCCTCTGCATCTGCCTCTTCTCTTCTCATATCCCTTCTCCTCCATTGAAGGTAAAAGCTCCAAATCTTGAAAACCCTAAAATGTGCAATGTACGCATTTTTAACTCAATTTCGAGGCTAAATATGCTCCTACCTTGTTCATAGAAGTATTCTCTACCTATTGATGCCTCGGATTCGTTCTTTTGATGCGAGATGTGACAAACCCTAGTTTGCAGTTGCCGTACCCGTCGGATGTTCTGACGCGTATCGGATGTTCCGACGTGGTACTCACTGACCTCGCTTGGGTTTTGTATTTTTCACACCTCGTTTACATTATCCTATATCACCTATGTGATATTCACATCAAAATTTACCTAATTCCATTTACTTGCACTTAGTGGCGTCGCAAATTATGGTTTGCTACAGAAACCCATCGGATGTTCCGACGTCGGTCGGATGTTCCGACGTGGGGTGTACTGTGTAGACCATGTTTCTGGCAATTCTGAGCATTCTCATCGCAATTCTTTGATACTACTATGTTTATCATGCATATGTATTCCTCTCAGCATTATCCCAAAGGCAAGGGCGTTGTCAATCCTCATAAACGGCAAAGAACCTCAAGTTCACTTGTCGTTCTTCCTTCCGCCTCGCGCAACGAGCATCCCACGAACTATCATGAGAGAATTGCTCGATGGAAAAGAGCAAATGTCCGTGATCCCATTGTTCCGCTGTTGATAGAGAAGTCAACCAGGACCTTCACTCAGAACACAACTCCGAAGATCCCTAGTTACTATGTGTCGGACGTCAGGGAGATCCAACACCGCAGGGTTGAGGATCCTCTGCAGTATGAGAAGGAAGAAGGCATGATTAAAGATTCTGGAACTTCTTTCATCAAGATTTCTATGATGCTTCCTTTGTGCGAAAGGAACCCAGTTATGCGTATGCAGTTCATTGATTGGGAAGGTATGGCACTGGCAGACAATCCGGTTATCAATGAAGTTATCTCTGTCTGCAACACCATGGGGTTGACCAAACTCATGAGCTTTTAACATGACTGGAATGATGAAGTGACCTCCAGTTCTATGCTACATTGTACTTTGCTGGAGATGTCGCTGGCGACATCTTCTGGTTCATGTGCGATGGAGTGTTCTACTACTTCACGAAGAAGGAGTTTGGCCATCATCTGAAGCTCTCCACCAGAGGCAACATGGAGCAGATCCACAATACGGATGCTCTGAAGAATCATGAGTTGAAATTCCTGTATGATGGGCCTATTCCTCCTAAGGTGGGAGTGACTGAAGCATGTAGCCTTTCTATCAAGTGCTGAATCGCATCCTCCGCAAGACTCTCTCTCCCAATAAAGGTGACGCTCCATGTGTTATGTCTTACTCTCGCAACCTTCTTTTGAAAATTGGTTTGCAAGAGCGTCCCTTTGATGTGCTAGACATCATCTGGGGTGAGATCAAGATCAATGTGTGTGATCCAAAGAGGAGCTGCCCTTATGCCCCTTTTCTGATTTTCATGATCATCCATGTCACTGGTCTCAAGTTTGTGATGGATGTAAAGCACACCCCCAAGTCGGGAAACGAATCGGCTGAGTGCCACGATGCATCCAGTGAGTTTCTGCACATCCTTCTGACTGGTCGGGGGCTTCATCTTGATGATGGCGTTGACCTTCTCTGGATTGGCTTCGATCCCTCGATGGGAGATGATGAATCTGAGTAATTTACCATACGGGACCCGAAAAATGCACTTCTCGGGGTTTAGCTTCATCCGGTATGCCCTTAGGCTCTCGAATGTCTCGGTCAGATCTGTTATTAGGTCCCATATGGATTTTGTTTTTATGACGACGTCATCGACGTAGACCTCCACGTTGCGTCCGAGCTGAGTGTGAAAACAACGCTGTATGATGCGCTGATAAGTCGCGCCAGCGTTTTTAGCCCGAATGGCATTGTGATATAGCAGAAAGCACCAAAAGGCGTAATAAACGACGTCTTGATGCAGTCTTCCTCCTTCAGACTAATTTAATGATAGCCCGAGTAGGCGTCCAGAAAACTCAAGAGCTCGCACCCGGCGTTGGAATCCACCACTTGGTCGATGCGGGAGAGCCCAAAAGGATCCTTAGGATATGCTTTGTTGAGGTCAGTGTAGTCGACACACATCCGCCATGTCTTGTTCTTTTTCTGCACCCGGACCGGATTCGCAAGCCACTTGGGGTGATACACCTCCTTGATGAACCGAGCTGCCAACAGTTTGGTGATCTCTTCCCGTATGGCGTCCTTCCGATCCGGAGCAAATCTTCGTAGGCGTTGCTTGATTGGCTTCGCCTTTTCGTCGACGTGGAGAGAGTGCTCGATCACCTCCCTCGGAACACCAAGCATGTCCGAAGGCTTCCAAGCGAACACATCCTGGTTGGCCCGGAGGAAAGTGACGTGCGCGTCTTCCTAGTTGCTATCGAGCCCTGTCCCAATCACAGCTGTCTTGGCCGGATCAAATGGGTTAAAAAAAATCTTCTTAATTTCTTCGGCTGTTTGGATGGATGTTTTAGCCTGCTTTTTGGCGGGGATATCCCCTTCCTCCTGAAGGGATGCAACCTCCAGTCGGATCTTTTCCATCTCAACGGATGAGTCCAATGCCTGCGCCATCTCACATGCTGTCACAGAGCAGGGACTGTTTAACGTCACCAGGGAGGGTGATTACACCGCTTGGACCTGGCATCTTTAAGACGAGGTAGGTGTAGTTGGGAACGGCCAAGAATTTGGCAATCCCCGGCCTTCCCAAATGGCATGGTATGTCGTCTCGAAATCAGCCACTTCAAAGCTCAAACTCTCGATCCGATAATTGTCCTTGGTCCCGAACGTGACGGGCAAAGAGATCTGTCCGAGTGGTATCGCGGACGTCCCAGGGATTACCCCGTGGAAAGGAGATGATCCCTGCCGTAGCTCGGAACGAGGAATATTCATCTGGTTCAGGGTCTTGACGAAAAGGACATTAATTCCGCTCCCGCCGTCGACCAGAACCCTCTTCAATTTGCTTCCTCACACGACCGGATCCAGCACCAGAGGATACCTCCCAGCGAAGGCGATCCGATCCGGGTGGTCCGATCGGTCTAAGGTGATGGGCACCTCAGACCAGCGCAAGTACTTAGGCGTCGCGGGCATGATAGCGTTGATCTCCCGAGTGATAAGCTTTTGCTTCCGCTTGGACTCATACGCATCAGAGCCCCCGAATATGTAGCTGATCTCGCGCTCAACGTCCTGGTAATCTCCATCGGGTTTCTTGCCTTGACCACCCTTGGCCGCCGACTGCTTCGAGTTTTCGGTGAATTTCTGTAGAATAAGGCAGTCTTTGGCAGAGTGTTTTCCTCGTGGATGGAAGGGACATACCGAGTCCATAACTTTTTTGTAGTCTTTGTCGTTTGGGGGCTTAGGCCGATTGCACTCCATATTGGCGACCATCTCGTCTCCCTTCCGCTTCTTATCCTTGGGCTTGCCCTGCTCATCATTAGGCTTCTTCTTAGGGCCTCCGTTGTTGCCACCTCGATGATTCATGATGGCCTCCTCGGCGTTGGCCTCCTAGTCCGTCATTGTGAACATGGCCTTGAGATTACGCGGGGTCCCGAGTCATTTGCCTGATTAACTCCTCGGATTTGCATCCGGCGAAGAAGGCATCGATGACCATTTGCTCCGAAACGTCCCGGATCTCTTTCTTCTTCTCGGTAAAGTGCTTAATGAACTCACGAAGAGTCTCGTTCTTGCGGCGATGTAGCTGTCCAATCTCCCATCTCCCCGCAGGCCTTTCATAAGTCCCTTGGAAATTGGCGATGAACTGTTCCTGGAGGTCGTCCAAAGACTCGATCGAGTTCTCCGGGAGTCCCGTCAGCCAGGTCTGGGCGGATGGGGTCAGAGCAACTGGCAAGTAATTTACCATGACGTTCTGATCACCTCCTGCCGCGCTGACTGCTATGGCATAAACCTGCAGCCAGTTCTTTGGATCCCGTTCGCCATCGAACTTGTCGATGCCTTTGAGGTAAAAACCCTCCGGCCAAACCACTCGGCGAAGATCCGGGGTGAAGGCCCGAATCCCCTCCAACAGTCGTGGCCGCCTCCACCTCGGGGATCTGCTACGATGTCCCCGTGGCGGGTCTTGACGACGCTCATGACGGTGGTCGCGACGACTAGCGGTGCTCTCGGCTTGATCATCAACGCGTCGGCTGTGATTGCTACGAGAATTCCGCTAGCCATCAGTGCGCTCCCGCCGTTTAGCTTCTATATCTTGACGAAGATCATGGGCAGCAGTCTGGCGTGAATCGCCAGCAGCGGAGGCGCGAGCCCTATTCCGATTGCCCGTGGAACGACTGCGAGTCGAAACGGACGGAGCGGAACATGCCTCGTTTTTTTGAATGGCAGCCATCTCCACCATGGTCGTTGCTCGAGCAAGGGTTTGGACAAGCGGGCTGCCTTCTGGAAGCTGCGACGCGATGGTCTCAAGAAGAGTCTTCGAGGCAACGATGTTGGCCTGGGGGGTTGTGTAGACGTCCTGGTCCCTTAACTTCACCGCGCGAAGCTCGTTCTGGACGTCGCTGTCGCGGATGCGAAGCTGACGTATGTGATCTTGGTCCTCCACTCGGGGTGAGTCCGGGTCCGCCGCGCCAGTGGTAGTCTCCTCGTATTCGACAAGTGGAGAAGCAGAGCGATGATCCTCCACGCCAAGAACGAAAACTTCTCGGTAGTTACGGACTTCAGCGCTCTCATCAGACTCAGAGTCAGAAACAGAGAGGCTGACTTGTTCACTCTGTCCAATGGGTTGGCCAGCATTGATGACACCCACCAACATAGTAGGATCTGATCGGGTTAACCTGACTGGATCTGATGCACTCGCCGGCTGGTTATGTCTTGTCCAAATCTCAGGGGAAATCCGTGCGAAGGGCACAGCGGAATTCTCGAGTCCGAAGGGAAATCCAGCCGAGGGCATTGAGTTGTCGTCGGGCAGAATAGAATTCATGCCCGTGCGGTCGAGCCCTCCTAGTCCTTTTTCGTCTTCCTCAGGAAGAGGTGCGAGGTCGAACAGCGAGCGGGTCAATCCGCTGAAGGTACTTGCTGAATTCTCCAAGCCAAGGGGCAATGGGTCACGTTGATCGCGCGTACCTTCTTGCGAAGAGATCTCGCTGGAAGGAGAGAGACGAAGATTGCCAACGCCGTCGGTGATTAAGTCCAGAGTGCCGAAGCGAAGGAACTGCCCCAACCTCATGGCGATGTGCGGCGATCTTGGAGAAGCCATCTAGCTTGAGAGATGATCTTGACGCTGCCCCTTACCTGGCGCGCCAACTGTCGACTGATGGTTAACTAGGGGTTACCGTCGGCAATGAATTTGTACGAGCGGACGTTAGCATGAACTAAACTAGATGGTAGCACAAGACCGGGTTTATACAGGTTCAGGCCCTCAGCACCGAGGTAATACCCTACTTCCTGTGCTCTGGGATTATGATTGATCAAGATGCGGGATGCAAGATGACCAGGATGATTACAGCGTATGCTCTATGATGTTGAGATCTATTATGTTGGGCTATGCCTATGGCCTCTACCCCCTCCCTTTGTATAGTGCAGGGGAGATAGAGTTACAAGGTAACACGTGATATACGGTACCTAATTCTGTTATTCCGTTACATGCCATGCATGTGTTGATCTCCTAATTACATGGAGCTTGATCATATCCTCGGAAACTTCCTTGGAGCTCAAGGCGCACGTAACCCGAGTGGTCTTTATCCCTAATCAGCCGACTTGGGTCGTCCCCCATCTGCTCCCTTATGGGCCTTCTAGAGGATACCCGGGGCCCACGTAGTCCACAGCAACCAATCAAGAACTTGATCTTTTGCCTCTCATATGGTTGCAAAGTGTGTATAAAATCATATTAGAAACCTCAAGGCATCATAGACCACCAATAACCAGCAAGAAATCTTCCAAGTTCTTCTCAAAACAACAGCTCCAAAAGGGAAAATAAAAATAATAAAAACTAGGAGCAAATCAATGCAAGATACTCATGGAGAAGAATGATTTCATTGCATAAAAGTTAGGGATTACAAACCACACTCCATGTGGTCACAAGCACTCTAAGTGCCACCCAAAACACACCCAACTCACCCTTTCTATTTCTGAAATTTTCAGCTCTAAGGGGATGACGAGGAGGTGCTCCTCTCCCCCTCTATTTATAGCCTAAGGGGTGAGATGCCCTAGACCCTAGGGCCCATCTCCACCCTTCATTTGAGGATGAGTAGTGTATAACTCACACACTACAAGAAACACTCCCGAGAGGTAATATTCTCCACATATTCCTTTGGGAAATATATTGGAAGCTTCCTCGGTCGTCAGCCCATGCCTGGGCCCACCGGACAGATCATCTTCGCCACCAAGTAACCGAAAACATAACCTCCAGCTGCCTCGGATCCCTAGCCATGGTCAAAGCTTCTCGAGCACACCACCTCATGTGACCATCGGGTCATCGAACCTGGTCGCCTCCATGCCTCCGGACGCACCAGCGATGAGCTGTCCCCGCTTAGCGTCAGCTACGTACCCGCCGATACCTGCATCACTGAGGTGAACATACATGAAACCAACACATCTTACCTCTCCTGTGAGGTTAGTACATCACAAAATTAACAACATCATAATCCATTCGTGACACCACAATTATTAAGCTCTAACACACCACGTGTCAGCTTAACAAATTCCACCGGACCACGTCCGTTCAAAAGTATTACCTAGCCCAAACTCAGCACAATGGTCCGGTTCCAATTCCACGGCAATTTCCACAAATGCACCATTAAAAATTATTCAAAACACTTCAAATTCCATCTTGTCACATATATTCATCATCAAACCGGGGTACCCTCCACATGGGTCTCAACACAGTTTTCGCTCGAGTGTCCAAGATTCCCACAAACCTCGCAAGTCATGCATGACTCGAGAGACTGGATCGACTGCGGTGCTGGTGATTCTTGTCTATTCATTAACAGATCCATGTTAGCCACGAGCATGTCCATATTATCGATTTGGTTCACTCCTCTTATGCGTTGTTAAAGACATTGTTCATTTCAGCCTTGTCCTGCGACCATCTTATCAATGAGAGTGCGAGTAACACTCATACTAAGAGAAAAGAAGGCTCCGCCAGAGGCATCATCAAGGTGCTCGTGGGCCGTACGGTTGGGCCCGTGGTAGAAGCTCTAGATAATAAACCAGTCTTACATCCTGTCATTATGGCAAGCCAGTATATACTCCTGTAATCGCTCCCAGGTGTCCGAAATGGACTCATCAGTGTTTTGTTGAAAACTAGAAATTTTGTTCCGGAGGGCATTGGGCTTGCCCAACGGGAAATACTTGTTGAGGAAGGCATTGGAGCACTTCAACCAAGTGGAAACTGCATCTTTTTTTTTGGCATAGAACCATTGCTATGCCTTCCCTACCAACGAAAACGGGAAAAGGCGTAGACGGACAGCATCGATGGGTGGCCCCTTGATAGTAAATGTAATACAAATCTACAGAAAGTGTTGGAGATGGACATTAGCATCCTCTGTTTGCTTGTCACAGAATGGGCTTGCTTGAACCATATTGATAAGAGCCGGCTTCAGATCGAAGCCTCCGTCTCCCACATTGCTGCTGAGAACTCAAGGATGGTCTTTTCAGCGGCCATCTCAGATGATGATGATGGTCATTCGGCAGAGAGAAAAGGGTTGTTTGATTGGATTGCAAGGTCAGAGACTCAGACTTGCGGAGGTATGACTCTAAGTCTAACTCTCTGTACAAGTAACTCTGAATCTGGATGATAATTATCCGGAAGGTCGAATCCGGTCATGTAATGCTCTGCTAGTTTGACATAGCAAAGACAGAGCAGGGTAGGACCGCTAAAATTAGTTGTTATGTTAATTAGTCGATATTCTAAATAGGATATCTTTAACCACTACGTTCCCCGGCAACGGCACCAAAAAACTTGTTGGCGATTCTTACGCACTGCAAAATTAATACGCAAGCGGACAGATATCGTTATAGTTTTCATCAGAGAGTATTCCAAGGTACCGTATTTATCCTTAGGGGACGAGGGTAAGAATATCACTATCGGTTTGAAAATTTTCTCTACTATTTAGGATATCAGCTATTATAAATACCAGCGGTAAGAATAATGATAAGGTAATAAATAACACAAACAGGAGTGTAAAAGAATAACCAGGCAAACTCGGATAGCTGGGAGGTCAACGAGACGAGCATATTATTCCTAAATTAAGTTCAATCAAATACGAAGCTTGAGCTAGTAGATAAATGAATGATAGAATTGTTTAAGAACTCCTCAGAGCTCGGCTGATTCACTACCACCCACTATGAGTTAAGAACACCAGATGATTACACCCCCGATTGGGCTCGATTAGACTAAGACTAACAGGGTGGACTTCACAAAAGCTGATA
>SPJY01032089.1:0-23673 GCA_005191435.1 Raddia distichophylla | reverse complement strand
TTGTCAATCACCAACAGGAGGGAATCCCGCCATGGAGGGTCGCCGGAGGCGGTGCTGTGCCGGAGAAGAAGGCCGGGGGTGGCATCCCGGATCCCGATCCGGACGGAGGCGCTCCCGATCCGGGGTTGGTGGGAGGCGGCGCTGTGTATCCGGAGTGGGGGTTGCCGTGGGTTTCCCGTGGATGCCCATGGCGGCCTGCAGGTCGGGAGGAAGCTGGGCCAAGGCGGTGGCGACGGCATCCCTCGCGACGGCGGCCGCAAAGATTTCGGCGGGAATTGGATCGACGGGTGCCGTTGTGGTAGAGAGAACGGCGGGCGCCGCCGTGGTGGAGTGGATGACGGGAATGGAAGCCGTCGTGGAGGAATACGAGGAGATGGCCGGGGCAGCGGACATGGCGGCGCTGTAGGCAGTGCTCGCCATGGCTGCCGGCGGCGTTGCGGAAGAGAGGTAGGAAACCCTAAACCTATTGCTCTGATACCATGCTAATTAGGAGAATTAGTTTGATTGTATTGCACAGTGAAGTATTAATAGTACACAAGATGAGCCAGCCTCCCAAGACCCAATATACTCTTAACACATGTTAGTATGTTACTAGTACAACTATTCGTTTTATCAATTATCATGCCACAAATGAAAAGAATAGTTTACCCACCGGCCTAAAGCTAAAGGGCCCACAGTCTCCTGTTCGCCCTAGGGCCCTTGAACCTCTAAAGCCGGCCCTGACAATAGCAATGCTTGGATGACATTATTTTAGCAGTTGAACTGCCGAACGGAGAGCCATCCTTGAAACACCGATAGACTACTTGTGTGCCGGTCAGCATCTTCGCTGTCTTAACGCAACACAATACATGGATGAGCTCCTCTTTTTTTTTAGCAGCGTTTCGTGTTTGCAACCTGCAAGAGGGAGACTTTCCAAACGTAGACACATGTTTGGAATGGCTGCATGAATGAACAAGTTCACTGCATTAAATGATAAGATACATTTCAAGAGGTTTAAACTTTAAGCTTAAGGTACATGTTTGAAGTGGCTAAGATAAATAAATAAGCTCACTTGAATGTTAAGCTAGATTTCAAGAGATTAAGCTTTAATTGATATTTACTGAGTCCAATTTTAGAATACATTTTTAGCCCCCTTTATTTGACATAGATATAAGTACTTTACTAGGATGATGCACGTAAAATGATCAATATAGCTTAGTTGGTAGAGCAGAGGATCGAAAATCCTTGTGTCACCAGTTCAAATCTGGTTCCTAGCACCAAAAAAAAATCTATTGAATAAGTATCGATACAAATTACTCGAGATGGATTTGGATTCATATTTGTTTTTCTTATGGCCATCAATTGGTTGGCAGACTTGGACTACTAGCAAATCAAACCATAATATAGCACCAATGAGATTGACCTCCTACATCAACCAAACAAAACAACTTATGAGAAGACGAAAATCTAAGGTCAGCCGAACCATCACCACCGTAGGAGCATTAAGGCTAAACCTAAGCCATGCCACTCCCAACACAAGCGAAGAAGCTTGGCTATGTCAATTGCCAACACCATGTTGATACAAAGATGCAAGAACCCTGAACACATATAGCTGTGCAATATCCATTTCTCTCTAGGATCAGCTCCACTATCCTCCTGGGTTTGTTAGAATTATTGAGCTTTGGTCATATATTTGAGAAATAATTTCTATAAAATCATAAAGTCCCATGTATACAAGAAAATGTGAGAATTCTTTAGTCCCACAATGCTTGTAGGAGGAGGGCAGCATCAACTTAAATAGTGGGGGTGTGCTTTTCCTTCCTAGCACATATACAGGAGAAAGAGAAGAACACACAACGTGCACGCCTTGCCTCGCCGAGCTTAGGCGGGGTGGCGGCGCATGCGTATGACACCTGTGTGAATGGTCCACCGAGATCGTTTATTTCTTTTTTGCTCTTTTTATTTGGTAATGTGGTTATGATATATTAGAATCGTGGATCCATTCTCAGCACGATTTTGTAACGCGTTTGGCCACCGACTGTGTATATAAAATAGAAAAAAAAGTGCCGATTTGGTCCTCCAACTATACCCGGTGGACCACTTTGGTCTCTGAACACAATACTGGACTTGTTAGGTCCTTAAACTCTCAAAACCGGACTTGGCTAGACCTTTGACCGGTCGAAACGATGGTTTTAAGGTTTTCATTGACACTGTTGTGGCAGATTTCTTTTGCGTGGACGCCATTTGGGGCTGCCACATCGTTACCACATGGCTGCTACATCAGCAAAAGTATACCAGATCTACCACGTAAGCTGCCACTTTACCTAAAACCACCGTTTTGATCGGTCAAAGGACTAGCCAAGTCCGGTTTTGAGAGTTCAAGGACCTGACAAGTCCGGTATTGCTGTTTAGGGACCAAAGTGGTTCGACGGGTATAGTTGAGAGACCAAATCGACACATTTTCCTACAAAATACGCAGCCACATCGAGAGAAATACTGGGGTTTTGCCTCGTCCTCTATGTTGCGCCACTACTAAGGATACTCCATCCCGATGTTTGGTGTGCACCAGTCGATGGGAAAGCAGCTCTCCGAAACCCTCGTTGTTGAGATCCTATATCGGAATATGATAAAGATTTTTTTTTGGAAAGTGCATCACATGTCTACTCGCGATCTTCTTCCTCTACATCCGCAGCGATCTGCTACGTCTGCTTTCTCTACATCATCGTTGCGGTCTTGGTAGCCTTCAACACCGCAACAATGGGGTCGCTCTACTAGAAAACCAAGCTAATATATCAACACATTAGTATCGGTTGAATTAGAACCGGTACCGATAGTGACATCAGTACCGGCTCATAGCAACAATAGTGATTCGAACTTTTAATACCGGTTGGAGGCAATAGTAAAGATTTCTTTCATAGCCGGGTACAGACTAGCTGGCATGCGGGCTCATCAATACCTGTTCGTATTACGAACAGGTATTGATGTCTCGTTTCTGAAAGGACTAAAAGACATGCATGTGCCAGCTATATCAAAACGCGTGGGTGGTTGAGTTGGCCAGAAGAGTTAATTAGGTGTGGATCAAAGAGGAGAGGTGTTGGGTTTCTCTTAGGCTTCAATCACCCTTTAGTATTGGTTGGTTGAACCGATATTGATGCCTCTTAGGCTTCAATTCCGGATTACTAATACTGTTTTAAAAACCGGGTTTCAGTCCCGGATTACTAGTATCGTTTCAAAAGCCGGCATTGTTGGCCCTTGCCAACTGGTAGTAAATGCTCCTTCTGCAGTAGTGTCGTCTTCATTCTATCTCGATTGCGAGTCCGAGGGGGATCGATACGTATTCCATGTTGCTCTATCTGTCAGTTCTTCGCCGCTTCGCTTTACAAGTATATTAGTGCGATTTTTATGTAGTGCTGGTCTCCTTCCGATTTAGAGATTTCGCGCGATTCATGTAGTGCTGGTCTCTTCCGATCAAGTGCAGCGCGAATCAAAGTGCAGCGTCCATGCAGCATAGCGAACAATTCGTCGCTGATCATGCAGTATAGACGTCCGCCGGTGATGACATCATACACACATGAATTTTGCCCTTGATCTCTTTGAACTTTACTAGCTAAGCCACTGATCATGTGTGCATGACGGAGGTGGACGCTAGAATTTGAGCTTTCGGCCATCTCCAATAAGGCCCAAACTGGACCGGTTTAGTTACTGTATGAACACTATTTACACACCCTTTTACGATTCATCTATATTTCTCTTTCTTATATTTTTATTTTAAGATATGATGTAGGATGTGGTTCGATCTAATGTACACCATATTGGAGATGGCCATGAATGGAGTTTTGAACAACCATAACTCTGCTGCGACATTGGAGATGGCCATGGATGGAGTTGTGCTTCCCCGAGAAGGCTGTTCTTTAGGGTGGCATATAACTAATTTCCCAGCTCAAATTTGCCACGGGGAAGTGTGAACTGGGAAATAAGGACTCTTGTGGAATTTCTGTGCTTAAGCTAACCTGCCAGGGTACAATTGATGGTCATGCTTGAACCGTGTTTTTGAGCAGCTGGGATTGCTGGATAAAGATCTAGCCAGTCGTCATCCTTGAATGAGAATGCAACACCTCTGGACCTCCCTCCATCCTTGGGACACTGACAGGCCAGTCACCTGTGCCGGGTCAGCATCTCAAATTCTTAATCGCTCTCGTAGAGCATATATTGGCAGTAGAGTTTCTAGGGAGAATTTTCTGAATGCGGATTTTCTCTGTATCTATGAACTCTCTGTCTCTCTATCATTTCACGATCTCTACATTTAGATATTTCTCTCTGAATCTCTATATTTAATTAAAAATTATCTCTCCAATCTCTATATCGTTTTTTAAGATAGAGGCTTTGTGGAGAACGACATATCTTATGTACGCATAGCTTCTGGGGTACACGCTATGTACACCAATTAATAAAAGTAATAAAAAATTCTAAAAAAAGTAGGTGTACTTATGAACTTACTCTACCTACGTACCAAATTGTAAGTTCGAATTCATTTTATGTTAAGAGTCACAAATAAGATTTAATTATGTCAATTTTAAACTATTCAAATTTATCTATTTTTCCTTTGATAACTCTTACAAAATAAATTTGAACTTAAAAGTTTAGACATAGGTACAGTAACAATAAAGTACATCTTTTTTTTTTGATTTTTTTGTTTTTTATTAGTTGGTGTACACACAATATGTTCCTTTATCGGAGAGGTTGAAAAATTATAAAATTAGTAGTAGTTTAGAAAAGGCTTATAAAAATTAAAATTTAGAGACGCTGTTGGCAATACTATTGCGCAATACTCCGACAACACACACTACAGGTGAGCTGCTGTTTTTGGTCATCTCGTGCAAGCAACTTGGGAGGAGAGGAGACTCGCAACGAGCCAATGAGTCTAGCTACGTGCCTACGTGCCCCTGAAAAACGAATTCCCATCATTTTTGTCCCCTCTTCTTGATCTGCATTGGCTATCGACGGCTTCAATGGACGCGTTGTTGTCTGCGCTGGCCGGCGACCTCGTTGGCCGGCTGGTCTCCTTCCTCCTCCGGAAGTACGGCGGCAGGACGGCCGCCGTCGACGACGTCGTCAGGCTGCAGCGAGCGCTGCTGCGAGCGCGCGCCGTCGTCGAGGAAGCCGACGGGAGGCAGGTCACCAGCCAAGCGATGATGCTGCAGCTCAAGCGGCTCAGGCAAGAGATGTGCCGTGGCTGCTTCGTCGTCGACACCTTCCGGCGACGAGCAGACGCCGGCGGCGGCGGCAAGGTTAAAGGAGCGCTCGCCGCCGCGGGAAACTTGGAGGCAGCGCTGAGCGACCTGAAGGAGCTCGTCCTGCTTCTCGGCGACTGCCCTCGCGTTGCCCGGCAGCCGTACAGCGCCTACCTGTTCATGGAGGGCTGCATGTTTGGCCGGCAGATGGAGAAGGAGAAGATCGTCGACTTCTTGCTGCATCCGCCGCCTTGCTCGTCGGCCGCCGGCGACGACCCGGATCTGGCCGTCCTCCCGATCATCGGCCCGCCGGAGGTCGGGAAGAGGACTCTGGTGGAGCATGTCTGCATCGAGGACAGGGTGCTCCGACACTTCTCCAGGATTCACCGTCTCAGCATCAGCGGCAGTGATCTGATCGGCGATCATGAGCATCGAAGCTTAAGTCTGAGCGCCGTTGCTAGCAGCGAGAAGTCCCTGTTCGTCGTCGATCTCGCCGGCGACGTAGACGATGAGTCGTGGAGGAGGTTCCGGTCATCGGTTCGCCGGACGAACAGCGACAGCAAGATCCTAATCATCAGCAGGGCGGCGAGGCACTCGAGGCTGGGCACGGCGGCGCCGCTCATGCTGGGCGCGCTGCGGTGGCAGGAGCTGTGGTACTTCTTCCGGGCGCTGGCGTTCGGCGGCGCGGACCCGGAGCAGCGGCCGGAGCTGTTCGCTATGGCCGTGCGGCTCTACGAGGGGATCCGCGAGCGGGCGCTGTTCGCCGCGGTGAACATGCTCGCCGCGTCGCTGCGCACCGACCTGAGCGCGCGCGCGTGGCGGCGGATCGCGCGGGTGTTCGGCGAGGCGACGAAGCTCCGCTCCGACCTCGCCGTGATCGGGGAGCGCGACGATTCGGCGGACTGGGACTTCTACGTGTGCGCGCCCGTGGAGGGCCATCGACCATGCCAGTGGGCCCCACATTGTCAAGCACACTCTGTCGACGATTGGGATATCGGTCCCAAGTCAACTAAGCTTTTTGAGAAGGGGAGATAGAAGACACTGCTGAGCAAGGCGAACAACAATCAACAAGCAACGAGCAGACACAAGGTTTTTATCTTGGTTCAGGCCTCTCCGAGGAGATAATAACCCTACGTCCAGCCTTTCTTTATATCAAAGAGGATTACAAGAGGGAACTCGACGAGCCGAACAAGTCTCGGCGAGATTATGTGTGTACAGGAAGTTATCTCTAGGTCTAAGCTTTGATGCGACGATCTCAAGATCTTCTAGCCTGGGATCCGGTGCCTTCTACACGCCGTAGAGGTCTTGTTTATATAGTGTTGAACAACCGACCTACCAGGGGATAATCGGACCGGGCTGACCACGAGTTCGTAACGAACTCGATACATGCCAAATATATCCCGAGGTCGATAAGGTATACTCCAATTTTTGGGGATCACGACGTCTGCTCCAATCCGGAAAACCACGTCCGGGTCTTCACGTAGCCGTGCAGAACTCTGTTCGAGTCAGACTCGAACAGGAAGTCTTGACCGCCAAGCGTTGTGCCGATCAGGAAGCTGTTCGGCAGGATGCACATGGGGCTGACAGAGCCCTCTAGGGAGCCAGGCCCTAGGAGGCTGTTCGATTGGGCCGTCAGAGAGTGGGCCATGATAATGGGCCGTGATTTTATCCCCGACAGCTAGCCCCCGAGACTCAAGTGGAAGTTCTTCACTAGAGTGGGGTCTTTCTCTTGAGACTCTAAGTCACAAAGAGGGTAATTTCGCTGTTATAAAGACGCGCAACATGCGACTGAGCAGGCTATGGTCCAACCGAACAAACCCGCCCAGTGCCGATCAACTCTGTTGCGTCGAACAGGAGACTACATCTGTCCGAGCAGAGCACCCAGCCCTCAATGCAGAAATCGGAAAAATATAGCCGTTAGTAGACTCCAACGGTAACTTTCGCTGTGCAGTCAGAACGGGCGACCGTTTTTACTTAGCCGTTACAGTTATAAACTAGCCGTTTTGTGGCAAAGTACCTTGCAGAGCTTCTCGGACCAGGGCTATAAAGAGCACCCAAGCCGCCCGCGGCTTGCCACTTCCGCTCTCGCGCGCCTTTCCTTCCCAAGCCCTATTCCAACCGCGCTCGCACCAGTCAGTCAAAGCCCACCCCCAAAGCTGCTCGCCAAAACTGGGCACTGCTATGGCCAAGTTCGCGGACACTAGCATGATCGAGGAGGACTTGAAGACTTTAGAGATGGAGGGACACGTCGACACTGGCAGCTGGAGGCTGCCCGGGGAGGAGGAGACGCCGAAGCCGCGCGAAGATGAGTTCGTCAACTTCGAGCTCTTCGCCATTTTTGGGCTGAAGTCTCCCGAAAGCGATTTCGTGGAGGCCCCCCTGAACATCAGCGGGCTGGAGGTGGCGAATTTCAACCCCAACTCGTTCCTCCAGATGGCCGTCTTCGCGCACCTGTGCGAAGGCTATCTAGACGTTGATCCGTCGGTGGGGCTGTTCCTTCATTACTACGCAGTAACGAGGAGCAGCTCCGCCGCTTCCGGGCTCGGGTGCTACTACCTCAAGTTCCGGGCAACTGCCGACGACGCGCCGTACCCTCGCCCACCGCTGCTCGACTCAATGGGGGCATGGTGGATGAGGTGGTTCTACACCAACCGGAGCGACGACAACAAGCTCTCCTTCACCGGACAAGCGCCGGCGAAGGGGACACCGATGCCACGGCCGGACCTGACTGACGGGGAGTGGTATCTTACTCGGAAGATCGCCTCCCTCGTGGGCCTCGGGCTCACGGGCAGAGAGATTATCCGGGATTTCGTGGCGAACAGGATCTGTCCGCTACGGAGAAGGTCCTACCCGTTCTACAAGATAGAAGAATGGGAGGACATCACCAGGGAAAGCTCGGGTAAGTTCCTCAAACGCTCATCCTTTCTTGGTGATTCATCCGAATAGGGACTGAACATTTTTTCTGTCCGGGCAGTGAAACCCACCGACGCATGGGTGGCCGAGCAGGTCGACGCCATGCTTAAGGCCGCTAGGAAGGTCACTGGGGTGACCGAAGTGGTGGCCTACACATGCCCAAGGAACGTGCTTGTCCGCTCACCAGAGGTAACCTTCGCAGAAACCCCATCCAAGTTGCTAGACTTACACGATCATGGCATGCCTACACTCGCCTCCAAATACGCAGGACGAGCAGCTCATCATCGGCGGAATCGTCGATGAGCCCTCGGAATCCGATAAGGAGGGAGCGAAAAAGGGCAAGGCCAAAGTGGCCGAGAAGCCCAAAGTGGCTGCCGAGCCGACGCGGAGCTCGCCGCGCCCCAGCGGTCGCCAACTGCCTCCGAAGCCCCCAGCGGTGACGGTTCGAGCCAAGCAGGCCAAGCGCGCGCGCGGCCAGCCAAGGGGGAGCGCCCAAGCCCATCCCTCCTCACCGAATAAGGCGATGAGGAGGTACGGAACCTGACCCACTGGCTAAAGCGCTACGCACGGGCTTACCCGGATCATATGACACGGCTGCAACAGATTGCTGAGCGGAGAAGGCTGGAAGAGGAGGTCGCGCGCAAGGAGACTCTCCTCGCGTTGCGCAAAAAGAGTGCTCAGCTCACCAGGGAGCTGAGCTTGTCGCCGCGGGCGCTCGGAGGCCAAGGTGAAGATGAAGACGAAGATCCGCCGAGCAAGAAGCGCAAGCTCCGTCACGGAGTAAAGAGGAAGGTCAAGCTTCCCGCGACGGGCACGTCAGGTATGCAAAGGCGAGACTTCCCCCTTACACCCTACCGGACCGCTCAAGTCTTAAGGCATTACCTTCATCAGCTGCCGAGGAGGTGATTGCCAGCGACAACGTGGACGCGGCGATCGAGCGATCCTTGCTGCCCGAGCACCTACACGGTGCGTCGCGGACGACGAGGCTGGCTGCCCTCAACGACAAGCTGTCAGCGTGGGCCGTGCTTCCGCCAGGCTCTACTGACCAGATCGAAGCGCTGAAGGGCGCGGTGGAGCGGCTCAAAGCCGAAGAAGCGGGACACGTCGCCACGAAGAGAGGGGCCAAGGAGTTGGCTCCGCCAGCTGCCCGGACCGGGACCGAGCAGGCGGTCCTGCCAGGCACTTTGTCGTAGGGGAAACTCGTCCCTGTGGCGACGGAGGCTTCTGGCAAGCAGGGTGAGAGACCCGCCACCAAGGAGCAAAAGGACGGCCACGAGCAGGGCGCACAAGTTGCCCTGTCCGCGGTAACACCGACGTCGCCGCGTAGAGCAACGCTGGCCTTACCCGAGAGTGATCGGGCGAAGGGAGAAAAGGAGGGCAGGAGCTCAAGGGCGAAGAACCTTCGCCCGTCGCCATTGCCGCTGAGCAGACGCGTTCCCGCAAGGGGAAGGCGCAGCGAAGAGGACGCCGCACCACGACCGCTTCGAGCAGCCGGGACATTGCAACCCACGGACTCGGGGAGCGCCTACGCCGGAACTTGAGGCACAGGCTTCGTGAGGTAAGCCTCGAACCGAAACTCGTCCGTTTAGGTTATCAACAACTCAGTAAAACGAACTTGTTCTTCTCTCACTCAGGTACTGCGGGGCACCATGGAGGACCTCGAAGAAGTCGTCGCCATCGAGCGTGGCGCCATTTTGGGAGCACTCCAGGACCAGCGTCGCACGAGGTGGCTCGAGGGGGAGCTCATGGCCGCGGCTGAAAGCCGGAACCAATTCGCGGCAGAGGTGGAGAAGCTCAAGGCCCAGCTGCACGAGGAGAGGGAGTCCTCCGCGGCCCTCCAGGAGAAGGTGTCAACCCTGTGGATCTCCCAGGAATAGGTCGAGGAGCTTCGCGCGCTGGCCGCGAGGGCGAGCACCGTGGAAAAGAGGGTCGAAGATTTGGCCGAGCAGCTCAAGACCGCCGAGCAGCGCCGGAGTCGGGACGAGGGTCTGACCGAGCAGCTACGGGCCAAGACCGAGGAGGTCGAAACTCTTCGTGCCGAGGCCAAGGAGCAGGCCAAGCACAGGACGGTCAGCAAGGAGGAAGCCGAGCGCCTCCGAGCTGAAGCGAAGGAAGGGATCCGAGCCCAAGGGGAAGCCCTGCGCCTCAAACTAGAGATTGAGGAGCTGAAGGAACAGCTTGCTTCTAAGTAGTAGCAGTAGTGCAACACCCGAAAGGGCCTTTTGTACTTGTAAAAATTTGTTAATGGGAATGAACCCTCACCTTTTTCCTGCAAAAAAGAGCAGCAAAAAGATAAGAACGAACGAGAAACTAGGAGCAAGGCGAAACAGCGCTAGAGAGTTTTTAGAAAAACGGTAGGATGCCTGCCTAACTCTCAGCCCCTGTTGTGCATCTGCTCGAAAACCTGAGCTTGCGAACTCGAACAGATGCATAAGCAAAAGAGCGACACCCTAGCCCCCGGTACGGACGATGCATGAAAATCTAAGTTTGCGAATTCAAGCACGTGCGTAGAGAGATAGAGCGACACCCGCATCCTGATCGACTCGTTCCGTGAACTGCTCGCCGACGTAAGTTAGGCGATTTCCAAGATAACCGGATAAGGAAAATGCCTCTGCCGCAGGGGCTTACGAGAGCAGACTTTGCCGAATGGTTGTACCGAGCGCGGTAAGTGCCTCTGTCGCGGGGGCTTACTAGAGCAGACTTGGCCGCAAGGCGGAAAGCCGTGTTACGCAACCCTGAGTTCAGGAATTCACTAAAACTAGATGCGGGCAGGGAAAACCTGAAGATCACGGAGCCAAAAGTTCGCAATACCGGGCAGCCATCAAGTGTTACCAGAGAGAGAAAAGTCTGAGAAGATAAGGTGTGAAAAGGGTCGCAAGCATTCACTATTAACTGGATTAAACTTTACATGGCAGCCCGAGAGACTTGGACGAACAAAGGCGCGAAGTTTGGTAAAAGCGCAAAGCTAGGAAGACAACTGAAAGATCTACACAAAGAACTTACGAAGCTGGTCGATGTTTCAGGTGCTGGTCAGTTTTCTCCCGTCCTCCATTGACAGGCGAACAGCCCAAGGGCGAGCAGTAGAAACGACCGTGAACGGGTCCTCCCATCGGGGAGTTAACTTACGAAGCAGACAGGTTCCGGACGCGGCGCAGAACGAGGTCGCCAGCCTTCAAAGCCCTTGGTCGAACAGATTTGGCAGCGTGCCGGCGAAGATCTTGCTAGTAGCGCGCCATTCTAACTTGTGCTTGTTCGCGTGTGCCTTCGAGGAGGTTGAGTTCGAGCAAGCGCTCTTGCTCTGCGTCAACCACGTTGACCGAGCTCGTGCGAGGCGAGCCGAGTACCACTTCGGCGGGCAAGATGGCTTCAGCACCGTAGACCATTTGGAAAGGAGTTTCCCCGGTTGCCCGGCTGGCTGTGGTGCGAACGGCCCAGAGGACGGAAGGAAATTCGTCGACCCAGGCTTTATTGTGCTCTTTGAGAGTTGCGAGCACCCGTCGTTTGATACGCTGGAGTATCTGTCCGTTAGCTCGCTCGACTGCTCTATTACTCTATGGGTGTGCCACAGAGGCGAAGCAGGGAATAGCTCGCATCTGAACTGGGGACCGTTATCGGTGATCAGCTTGTGGGGGATCCCCAAGCGCGTGATCACGTTGCTTTTGAAGAAACGCACAACCGTTTTGGCGTGAAGAGATGACACAGGCTCGGCTTCGATCCACTTTGTAAAAGTGTCGATGGCGACGAGCAAGTGCGTGCAACCCTTGTACCCTTTGGGAAACGGGCCGAGAAGATCCAGACCTCATGTGGAAAAAGGCCATGATGGGGGGATCATTTGGAACTCTTGGGCGGGCTTATGGGTCTTCCGGACGTGAAATTGGCATGCCTTGCACTTAGTTACCATATCCTGGGCATCCTACAGCGCTGTGGGCCAGTAATAACCCATGCGAAACACTTTTCCGACCAGAGTCCTGAAGGAGGCGTGGTTGCCGCAGGCACCCTCGTGAATGTCCCTAAGAAGGAACACTCTCTCCTGCTGCGAGATGCACTTGGAGAGTATTCCGAGAGCACCTTGCTGGTAAAGGATGCCGTCCACAAGCTTGTATGGACTAGCACGCCTTATAAACCGGGAACGCTCGGCTTCGTCGTCGGGCAGGGTCCCATCTGCAAGGTACTGGACAAATGGCGTTGTCCAGTCCGCAGCCTGCTCGATGACGGAGACAGCACCACCTGTCTCTATTGCCTCGTCCGGAGACGTGATAGAGGGCATATAAAGGTGCTCGACGAGCACCCCTGCCGGGGCAGGTTCGCGTGAGGATCCAAACTTGGACAGCTGGTAGGCCAGAAAGTTGTTCTTCCTGGGCACGAAGAGCACATCGAATAATCGAAAGTGCCGCTCCAACTTCCTCACCTCAACCAGGTATCGCGTCATTGAGTCATCGCAGCACTGATACTCCTTGTTTATCTGATTGATGACCAGTTGTGAATCTCCCTTCACAGTTAGCCGTTGGACGCCGAGCGACTTGCACGCTCTTAGTCCCGCGAGGAGGGCCTCGTACTCTGCGGCGTTGTTAGTCGCCGCCAAGTGTAATTGGATAGAATACTAGAGTTGTTCTCCTTGAGGGGAGATGAGAACAAAACCAACCCCCGAGTTTTCGGTACGCGAGCCGTCAAAAACATGGTCCAGGGGGTTTCTTCAGGTTGCTCGGAAGCATCATGGGATTTGGGCGGACAGGTCCATTCAGCGACAAAGTCAGCCAACACTTGGGATTTAATAGCAGTTTGGGCAGCGAACAGAATGTCGAACTCTGCTAGTTCCATTGCCCACTTAGCTATGCGTCCGCCAGCTTTCTTGTTCCGTTGGATTTCGCCCAGAGGGAACTTGGTCGGGACCAGTATTTGGTGCGTCTGGAAATAATATCGAAGCTTCCTGGAGGACATGAGCAAGGCGTAGAGCAACTTTTGGACCTCAGGGTAGCGCTCCTTTGATCTATGAAGCACCTCGCTCACGTAATAGATTGGCCGCTGGAAGCCTTCCCTTTCCACTGTTAAGACAGCGCTCACCGCTTGTGGCGTGCAGCCAAGGTACAGTAAAAGTTGTTCACCATATTGCGATCACAGTGTGGTCGACACACATCCTCCACTTATCGCCTTTCTTCTTTACGATCACAGGGTTGGCCAGCCACTCGGTGTGATCAACCTCGCGGATGAACCCAGCGGCGAGCAGCTTGCCAAGCTGATCCTTGATGATCCCCTGCTTGAAATCCGAAAAGCGACGAAGCTTCTGGCGAACAGGCTTTTTGTTCGGCCGGACTGCCAGTTTGTGCTTGATAACCTCCCTTGGGACCCCTGGCATGTCAGACGGCTCCCAGGCAAACACATCTGCATTAGCTCGAAGGAAGGCGACGAGCTCGATTTCCTATTTGGGTTCTAGGTTGGCCCCTAAATGAACTGTCTTGGAAGGATCGTTAAGAGACAGCGAAACTTCCTTAGTCTCTCCCCCTGGCTGGAGAGAAACTTTGGATGGGCAGACTTGGTCTGCACCTCTTCGGAACCACGCGGGGGAAGTTGGTCGACGAGGGCAAGGGCCTGCTCATCGCAATCTAGAGCGGTTTTGTAATTGCCCTTGACCGTGATCACTCCATTGGGGCCCGGAATCTTCACGCAGTGGTAGGCATGGTGGGATACGGCTATGAACTTTCTAAGAGATGGCCGGCCCAGGATCGCGTTGTAGCCAGACGAAAAATCAACCACGTCAAACGTGATCAACTCTGTCCGGAAGTTGCTTGGGTTGCCGAAGGTAACGGGTAGAACAATCTACCCCAGCGGCCGAACAGCTTCTCCTGGTACAATCCCATAGAAGGGCAACGCGATCTCTTTGAGTTTGGAGCGAGGAATCTGTATCCGTACAAGACTTTTGCGGAAAGCAAGTCTAGCGCACTCCCGCCATCGACCAGGACACGCCCGACTCTGGCGTTGCTGCTGGTCGGAGCGACCACCAGCGGGAGCCGCTAAGGCTTGGTCATCCCAATGGGGCAATCCTCCTTAGAGAAGGAGATGAAAACCTCGGTTCACTTCATCGGCTCGGGATGTGGTTTTCCCTTCTCGACGTTGTGGACCTCCCGTCCTTGAGGCTGCGCCGAGAGGGATAAGCCGAGGAGCCGTCAAAGATAACGGCTATATGGTTCACGGGGTCATGATAGTCATCCTTGTCGTCCCGATCACCATCATCGGTTTGGCGCTTGGCCTTGCCGGCATCACCTTTTCGGGCAGGGTGGGCATGGGGCCTTTACCGTTGTAGAAATCCTTGAACTTTACAGCCTAAGTCCTACAATGGCGAATATCGTGGTCGTAGCCCTGGTGGAACTGACAATATCGGTCACCTGGACCTTTCTTGCCTTGGTCGCCTCCCTGGGCAGGCTTCTTGCCCTTATAGTTATTGGCGGGCTTCTTCTGCCTGTTCTTGGAAGGAGGTGCGCGATCTATACCCGCAACGGTATTTTTCGGCGCACCCTTATTCTTTTTCTTCTGGGACTTCTTGTCTCCATAATTGTTATTATTATTCTTCTTCTTCTCATCTACCCCAGGTTGGGTAGGAAGCTCGCCCTTATCAAACGTCTTTTTATACTGAACACGCTCTGCCGCGTTGGCTGGCGGTCCAGGGTGAGCCGCTCGTCGCGGACTCCGTTTTTGAAAGCGCGGACAACAGATTCATCCGAGATTTTCAGGATCGTGTTGCGGATCTGCTTCACGAAATTGCGGAGGGTCTCCCCATTCATCTGGTGCAGATCATCCTCCTTGCCCAGACGCACGTAACAGCTCTGGAAATTGGTAATCAGAGCGTGACAAAGCTAGTTCCACGAGCAGATGGAACCTTCCTGCTGATTGAACAGCCACGTCCGAGCAGCGCCCTCAAGGACAGTCGGGAGGTAATTCGCCATAACTAGCTCTTCACCCCCGGCTGCCATGATGGAAAGGAACTCTTCTGGGTTTTGATTCCCATTGTACCTCTCCACGTGACCGGGCTTGAACTTGGAAGGCCACCTGACAGTACGAAGCTCGTCGGAGAAAGCCTTGCAGCCCAAGGCATAAGACCGGCCACCCTCTCCCGCAGAACCTAGTCTTGAGAAGACGTTGGTCCTGTTGTGCCGAGGAAATCTTGCTGAGCGGGACGACTCTGCCTGGAGGAACTCTCTCCGGGACAACCCTCCACGTTCCCTCCTCGTGGTCGCTACGATGTGCTCCTCACGAGGGACTTGGCGAGCGTCATCGATTACGGGTAGCTTGCTCGTGGACAGTGATCCTTCGATGGTGACGGGGGTCATGCGATCGATCGGATCGCTCACTGTCTGAATCCACCCGGACAGGCTGGCTACGCTGCCCGGAGGAAGTGTTGACCTCACCTATGGACTTGAGGCCTTCGGCCAGTCGCTCGAGGTGGGAGGCAACAGCGTCGCCCATGAGGGCGAAGTTGGCCTGGTTGGTGGATCTGACCACCGTTGCCAGGGCTTGAAGCCGTTCTCGGCTCTGCTCAAGGGGTCCTGGGATCCCTGAGGTGTCCGCGACTTGCCAGACCGCAGTCCGGTTGCGCGGGGATGCAACCCGAGCAGGTGGATCTGCTGCCCGGGGACTTGGCGTGCGTGCGTGAGGTGGGTCGCGTCGCTGACGCTTGTGCTGGTCGCGAATTTGCGCCAAGGTTTGATTGATGGATTCATCAAGACTGCGGCGAACAACATCTTGCTCGCGGGCAGTTGGTGCAGATCCATCTTGGAGCCGAGCAGAATTGACCCGCTCGACCTCTTCGGCTGCCACACGCAGCCCCATCTTGCCGCTGAGCAGAATTGATCCGCTCGATCTCATCGGCCGCCGCGGCCCGCGCACCATCCCCTGAGGTTTCTGCGCCGGCCATGTTGACGCTGCGACGGCCGTGCGTTGGCGTACTAGACGGCGTCATCACTGTGTCGCCACAGGAAGAATCGACCGACATGGCCTTGGAATCCGAGATATTTAAACCAGCGTGAAGATCGTCGGTTCCGTAATCATCGTCAATGACGGGAGCGTGATCTAAAACCATCTTCGGAACATAGCCAGAGAGTTCTGTCCCGGATCTTGAAGATGATCAAGATTCAAGGGATTGATCCGATGTGACAGGGGATGTGACATCCTGCCCTTCTGAGTCGTAGCCCTCAGGAAGAGTTTCCTGATCGCTGAAAGAGTTCGACATTCTCGGACAAGCTTGATCTACCAGTATCCCCACGGACGGCGCCAACTGTCGACGATTGGGATATCGGTCTCAAATCAACTAAGGTTCTTGAGAAGGGGAGATAGAAGACACTGCCGAGCAAGGCGAACAACAATCAACGAGCAACGAGCAGACACAAGGTTTTTATTCTGGTTCAGACCTCTCCGGGGAGATAATAACCCTACGTCCAGTCTTTCTTTATATCAAAGAGGATTACAAGAGGGAACTCGGCGAGACGAACAAGTCTCGGCGAGATTATGCATGCACAAGAAGTTATCTCTAGATCTAAGCTTTGATGCGGCGATCTCAAGATCTTCTGGCCTGGGATCCGGTGCCCTCTACACACCGTAGAGGCCTTGTTTATATAGTGTTGAACAGCCGACCTACCGGGGGGATAATCGGGCCGGGCTGACCACGAGTCCGTAACGAACTCGATACATGTCAAATATATCCCGATGTAGGTAAGGTATATTCCAATTCTTGGGAATCACAACGTCTGCTCCAATCCGGAAAACCACGTCCGGGTCTTCACGTAGCCGTGCAGAACTCTGTTCGTGTCGGACTCGATCAGGAAGCTGTTCGGTAGGATGCACATGGGGCTGACAGAGCCCTCTAGAGAGTCAGGCCCTAGGAGGCTGTTCGATTGGGACGTCAGGAAGTGGGCCATGGCAATGAGTCGTGATTTTATTCCCGACACACTCCATCGAATACTTGTACACCACGCCATCCTCCACTACTATGTGGGCCCGATATGTCAGAGGCTACACACACATAGGAAAATACAACTGTCAGGTGGGACATAGAACCCAATAGTGTGTGTAGGCTTGGTCGAAGGCTTGGAAGGTGTCCGTCGATCATAATTTGAGAAAAAAGTTGGGGGAGCGAGCGTGGCTTGAAATTGAAACCTCATAAGGAGCATGCGCATGCGATGCGCGCTAATAGCTAGTAGGAGGAAATTTTTTCCTCAAACCCTAAGGGTGCGATACCCTGTGATGGTGCAATCCATGGTATGACTCGGGATAGCCTTGGTCAACAGCCACGCGGTGGGCGGTCAACGGCCACGTGGCTTCCCACGGTGATCCGTCTCGACTATTGAGCAGTCAGCAAAATATATATTTTTTAAGTAGTACTAGTAGGAGTGAGCAAAAGATTTTACACCCCAATTATTTAAAGTGGATTACTAATGAACGGATCACCGTTCCTACGATTTCCAACGGACGAGCATTTCAACAGCACCAACTCCTCCCCTCCCCATCCCCATGATCCCTCCTTCCCCACTCCCCCGTCCCACAAACCCCTCCGCCCAAAAATAAGCACCTGCCCCCAACCGGAAAGCGACCTCTCCTCCTCCTCCCCGTTACTCCGGCGGCCATGGCGGCGGCGCGGTGCCGGGCGGTCGTGCTGCTCCTGGCCGCATCGGTGCTTGCGCCCCTCGTGCTCTACGGCGTTCTCCCGGCCTCGCGTCTCCCTGACTCCACCGGTAGGCACCTTCGCGCCTCCCCAATCTGGGGTGGCCGCAGTTGGTCGCGTCCGACTCGCCAATGGTGAGCTCCTTCCCCCCGCTTTCTGTTTGGAATTTTTTTCGCTCCCGTGAAGGGAGGATTCGCAGTTGCTGGAGATGGCAATGGTGATTTGGCTAAAACGCATTTTACAGATTGGACAATTGAGAGGCTAGGGGATCACAAGAACCGGGTGCTATCCGCGACGGATGATTGGCATGTGATTTGAGGCGGCATGGAGACGTCATGCATCTGAAGAATCTGATGCAAGTGTACGGACTAAGGAGAGCAGTTTTCGGGATGCCGATGAGGCAGAAGACAGGGATGAGGTGAGTGTTGAGGGAAATGGCAGTGCTAGGTCTGGACAGGCTGGCATGATCAAGGAAGTTGCCAACATGGAGAGAATTGCAGACGGATTCGGTGAACTGGGGAAAAGCAAGGAAATTGAAGAACAGAAACGAGAAGCAAGTGTGGTAGATACAAAGAACAGATCAGGTGAAGTAGGAGAGAACGCCATTGATGGACTGCATACCGGAAACCTGAATTCCTCTTTAAAAATGGTAGCTTAGGACATGCAAGATCAATCAAACATTTGCTCCTTCTTTTCCTAAATTTTTTGAGGACTGTGAAATGTGAATCAGGGGTAGACACTAGAGAGCAAAGTTATAGACACATCAAGGCATTTGGTTTAGTTGTAAGATGCATAACTAGCTTAGGACTACACCTTGTTCCTCACAGCTATATTACTAGTCATGCTCATTATGCCAAGTCAAATTAATTATTACTACGCCTTGTAGTATTCATAGAATTCATGTGTGATTCAAAAGAAATTCATGTAGTGTTCAGAGAATTCATGTGGATTTTCTCCTGATTTTCTGGGTGAAACTACCTGATTTTCTCTTGAAACTAGGTGAATACCACATGAGACTAGCTGAATTCTAGTGTTTAACCTATACTGAATTCGTATGAAACTAACTGAATTCTGAGTGAAACTACCTGTTTTTTCCATGAAATTGGGTGAATACCACATGAAACTAGCTTAATTCTGGGGTTTAATCTATACTAAATTCTTATGAAACTAACTGAATTCTGGGTGAAACTACATGATTTTTCCATGAAACTAGGTGAATACCACATGAAAGTAGCTGAATTGAATTCTGGGGTTTAACCTATACTGAATTCTTATGAAACTAACTGAATTCTGGGTGAAACTACCTGATTTTTCTCATGAAACTAGGTGAATACCACATGAAACGAGCTGAATTATGGGGTTTAACCTATACTGAATTCTTACGAAACTAACTGAATTCTGGGTGAAACTACCTGATTTTTCTCATGAAACTAGGTGAATACCACATGAAAGTAGCTGAATTCTGGGGTGTAACCTCTATGACTATACTGAATTCTTATGAAACTAACTGAAATCTGGGTGAAACTACCTAAATTTCACACAAAACAACTAACTGGATATTTTGAATTTACATGAATATTCAGTTTCATGTAAATTCAAAATAAATTCATGTAGTATTCATGTGGATTCAAAAAATATTCATGTAATATTCGTAGAATTCATGTGGATTCAAAAGTGAATTCATGTGGTATTCATTGAATTCATGTGGATTCAAAAAATATTCATGTAGTATTCGTAGAATTCATGTGGATTCAAAAGAAATTCATGTGGTATTTGTAGAATTCATGTGGATTCAACAGAAATTCATGTTGTATTCGTAGAATTCATGTGGAATTCAAAAGAAATTCATGTAGTATTTGTAGAATTCATGTGGATTCAAAAGAAATTCATGTAGTATTCGTAGAATTCATGTGGATTCAAAAGAAATTCATGTAGCACTCGTAGAATTCATGCAGATTCAAAGAAATTCATGTAGTATTCATAGAATTCATGTGGATTCAAAAGAAATTCACGTAGTATCCATAGAATTTATGTGGATTCAAAAAATATTCACGTAGTATCCATAGAATTCATGCAGATTCAAAAAATATTCATGCAGTATTTCATAGAATTCATGTGGATTCAAAAAATATTAAATATTCATATAGGTTCAAAAATATTTATGTAGTATCATAAATTTCATGTAGATTCAAAAATATTCATGTAATATTCAGGAAGTTTCATTAGTAATCATTAGATCAGCACTCAATACAGTTTTTTTTTGTCAAATAGAATGTGATACATGCATGGCATGGTGGTGGAGTGCACGTAGAAGAAGCTAGCTGACACAGGTTCGATTCCCCTGGTCCGTTGGGTGGGTGCTGGGACGGACCTCTGTCCAGGAGGCGGCCTCTTATTTAAAAAGCCCATTTTACACCCCAAACCATAAAACCGGCCATTTAATATCCTCATCTATTAAAATCGGGTCACTTTACATCCTTCTGGTTAAAGAGGGTGGCTTTGATGATGTGTCATATGGATTTGTCAAGTTGCATGTATATGTTGCCTAATTATTGATTTTTGAACTCCCGGACAATTGAAAATATTTTAGTGCATAAGAGTCCCGAAACCACCCTACTAAACCACCTAGGGTGTAATACACGACATGACCAAATCATTGGCTAAATTTGAGTGTTTGTTTTGTTAGTCATCTTTTGTTGCCAATGAATGGCAAGTAATGGAGGATGTTGTTGAGTTTGTTGCCAATTAAATGTGCCAGTTGTTCCCATGGTTAAATAAGAAATCAAATAAATCAAATAAAAATTTATAAATTCAAATAAAATATAAAAATTGAACCTCAAATTTTAAAATATATTAGAGAACTAAAAGAAGTGATAACAAAAAAATGCATTTTATAAATAAAAATGAAAATAGTTTTTTAAATAGAAAGCTTAGAATCTTAGATGAATTATGTTTTTTTTTTGTAAATTGGACACTGTATGAAATAGACATAAAATGGGAAAACAAAATCAACTGAAATACAATGCTCGGAGTCTGCTAGTGGGTCTCACCCGGCAGTTGAGATTGAGATGGAGGAGGAGGTGAGGAGGTGGGCGCATGTCAGCTCGGTGGAGGGGAGGATGCCGGCGGGAGGGGCTCGGCGGCATAGGGGTCATCGGCGGGGAAGTCTGGGCTCCAAGGACGGCGGCGTGGGGGTCATCGGCGGTGGTGACGCCGAGGTGAAGGGCGGTGCTGAGGTAATCGCGGGCGGCGCCAAGGGCATCGCGGAGAACGGGACGGGTGGGGAATTTTTCTCGATGGAGGGAGTGATTTGAGATTCGGACTAGACAAGTGTCGAGATTATTGACAAGGTCCTTCTGATTTTGGAAGGACCAGGGTCTTTCCAAATTTTCCTCCACCTCTTCCGGAAGGAAATTCTATGGGATACGACACCAAGCCACATCTCGTGCGGCCCCACCCGGATGTATGACGCGTGTCCCAGCTCCATCTCAAAGCAGCGCAACGCCTCCTTCCCTTCCCTGACTCCATACCGCCTCTTCTCTCTCTCTCTCTCTCAATCCGCGGGCTCGCCGGTGACAATCGCGTATCCTCTGCCGTCATGACAGAGTGCATTTGTGCCACTGACAGGTGGGCTCCGCGTGGACCCCACGTGAGCCCGGGCCCACTTGCAGTGACACAATGCACTCTGCCGTTAAGTAAAAAACGACAGAGGATACGCGTCTGCCGGCGACTCCCTTCCGGCCGCCCCTCCACCTCCCGCCCCGACTCCGGTGCTTCAGTACCTCTCTCTCTCACACATCCCCGGCACCCGCACCTCCAGTTCAGGGAACCCCCAAATCCTAGGGTTTTGGATGTGGCCTCCCGCCGCCGACGCCGAGGAGACGACGACGACGACAGCCTTGCGGTGGCGGCCTCCTCGGCACCTCGCCGACGCCAAGGCCCTGCCCTGTCACCGCCGCTGACTTCACCGCTCCTCTGCCCCTGCCGAAGAGCGATATTGCAGATGTATATGTCTAGATGTTTAGATGTCAAGAACTTGTATGGTCTAAAATTTCAGATTGAAAGCATTTGTAAATTGCATATGGATAATGCTTATTGCAGTTGCAAATGTAAACGTCTGTGACTTTCATGTGTCAAGCCCTTTAAATTTGAATTGTATATAGTCCTGTGGTTTAATTTGAATTTGTACATTTGATCTGAAAATGAAAAGGGTACATGTTCACCCTGAAGATTTTGTGCTTTTGTATGCATGACTATAAAGATTGGGTGCTAATAAATTGTTTCCTGGGGATGCCATTTGTAAACCATGTATATTATGTGCTGTTGCTATTTCCTGGGGCTTCCTTTTGAGTATTTCAGGGCCACTCCATTATTCATCTATCAATCATACCATGCAGCTGAAAGAAACACTATGTATTATGTTTAAGAAGATCCACCTGTACTCAACTGAATGAGTTGGCCTAGCAGTTGTTAAAAAAGGATAACTGACACACATGCTTATGAAGATCCACCTGTACACAATGATTTTTCAGAACATCAAAGTAAGTGGACAATAGTGAATCAATGAGTCATCTTCCTGTTTCTGAAATGTGTGATTTTGTCAATTGGTGATCTTCTTGTACATGCACAAAAACAGGACAGGATCAAGTGCCCTTCTTTTCCTTGGGTGCACATAACTTTTCTGGACTTGACAATTAGAGCAATGGATTCATAATTAGTCATTGAGGTTCAGTAGCAAAACCTCTCAAGTTTCTTTTGGCACTTGACTGATTTTTTCAGAAAATTGAACTTCCGAATGATATATGTATTGAATGCTTGAATGTCAACCAGATCAGGTTTTGACATTGTTAGCACCATGGTAAATTTTTTGCAAAACATGGCCTAACATTGTTCCAAGTGTTAGGAATAGCACTTGTATTCAACTAGAGGCCAAAGGGCCAGTATATATACAGAGTACAAGGGCAAAACGGGAAGAAGGCAAGAAAACCCTAATACAACACAGGACAGGCCAGGCCCATATACACAGCCCAATACACAAGCTTACACAAGCCCAATACACATCTAACACCTCCTTCAAACTCATGGTGGATCAACAACACTGAGTTTGGAGAGACAAGAATAATGATGCTGTCGAGTCTGTGCCTTTGTAAAGAAATCTGCCAACTGATCTGCTGAAAGCACATGCTGAAGAGTCACAGCCTGCTCCTGAACCTGTGATCTCATATAAGAAGCATCAACACCAATATGTTTGGTGAGCTCATGCTTGATCGGATCCCTGGCAATATCAATAGCTCCTGTACTGTCAGATAAAAGAGGGGTCGGCGTAGCAACGGAAACACCAAAATCCTCAAGTAACAAACGCAGCCAGGTAACCTCTGTCGTCAATAGAGCCATAGCCCGCAACTCAGCCTCTGCACTAGAACGAGAAACTGCCTTCTGCTTTTTAGTCTTCCAAGCAATGAGAGAATCACCAAGGAAAACACAATAAGCGGAAAAAGAGCGGTGATCAGAAGGATCCCCTGCCCAGGTAGCATCGGAATAAGCACGAAGGTGTAAAGAGTTGGAGCGAGGAAAGAAAAGACGACGAGAGATAGTGCCACGCAAGTAGCGCAAGACACGAAGGAGATGACTATAGTGGAGCTGAGTGGGAGCTGAGACAAACTGACTCAGAATGTGAATGGCATAAGAGATATCAGGACGTATGACACCAAGATAGACAAGACTACCAACGAGGTGACGATACCGAGTAGGACCCGAGAGAGGCTCGCCATCGGTGGATCGAAGTTGAAGATTGAGCTCCATAGAAGTCTCAGCCACACGATCATCTGTGAGAGAAGCCCGATCAAGAAGATCCCCAATATGCTTCTCTTGAGATAGAAGGATACCCTGCGACGTAGAGGT